>JAYDZE010551992.1:0-13442 GCA_034509125.1 Monilaria moniliformis | reverse complement strand
TTGATGAAATTGGCTTTGAACTAACATACTTTACAAGGTATGCTGTAATGAAAAACTTTGCACTTCATTGTTTGATCTATTTCACTTTACGCCCGAACTCTAGAAAAAGGACATAAATGGTTGAAAGTTAGTCCATTTTTCACTTTTTAAAGTTCGGGTCATAAAGTATAATTATTTTAGTCGCGCAACTCAGGTCGAAAAGCTTTGCATATTTGTCTATGTGGTTTACAAGTAGTGAAAGAGTTGCTAGACTCACCTCGAGACTACTAAAACCTTAATCTCAGATAAGCTTAATTAATTATGATAAATAGAATATTTAAAAATTTAATCTAATTAATCACTATATGATATATGGGCTTCAAACAATATTAATTTTCGTCCCATACACTCTACAAAGCCCATCATTTCAATTTTAGAAGTTCAATATTTTCATTTGGCCCAATATGCTTCGTGGTTCTTGAAAATAAAAAGTTCAACACTTTAAGTTGGCCCAACTCAAAATTAGCTAAATTAATTTCTTAAAATTATAAGTGAAACTCGTCAGTTTAATATTTCAGTATAGAATTAATTCACATAATCATATAATAACATTTAATCGAATCATGTGAAGCAATTTTTTTTTTTTCGAATCACGAATTATGATAATATTGGCTAATCTGTGGAACTTAGTGTGAGACAGGTACCGTAATATGTGCTACATGAAGCGGGAAAAATCACAAGATCATAAATAAACAAAAGAGCAAAACGATACAAAAACTTGGTAATCAGTTCGGTGAACCACCTACGTATGGAGGGTCACGCCTAGAAGAAACACTTCACTAACCGAAGATAAGTTACAAAAAACTTATATAATAACTCTTCATGTTACTAGGCCTATGGAACTTCACAAACCTCTACCAACAGTAAAGTGTTAGATATGTATGCACCACACACAATTTGGATGTGTGCCATGGTCACCATCTAACCCTTCTATAGACAAGAGTATTAAAACTCGTGTAACAAAAAAACTTCAATGTATTTACCGCACAAACACTTTACTAGTAGCACAGAGGCAACATTCCTTACGGAGTTCACTACTTTAATACCCAACATTTAAATAATTTCCAAGTATTTTTTTTGGCAAAAAAAAATATATGGCAAAATTCTAAGTTATTTCTCATTCTTCGTTTCCTTAGAACATAATATATGTATGCAAAGAGAGAAAAAAAATTTGAAAATAAACCAATCTCAAAACCAATAAATTATTGCCTAAAATTTGTATAAATTTAAATCTTTCGGTCTCTTTCAGGTTGTTACATCACAATTTTTATTTATTGGGTGAACTCTGTTTGGTACTCAATCTTAATATAGTGTCACATATAATTAATTTTGCACTATGAGTTATAGCTCTTTTCTATGATAAAATTAATCTCGAATTATTTTGTGCTTACTCAATCTCGAATAAATTTGGATTTAATTAAGTGTAGCCGAATATTGCCATTATGGCAAAGCATGTGACCTTTCTTTGGTGGGTATAAGTTTATTTTGAGATCAAATTCAGAGCCCTTGGGCACAAACTCTTTTTCCTATGTAGAAAGCCACAGATAAAAATTGCAATACAATTCAATTCGAAGTGTGCAGATGCTCCCCTGTCCCTCTCTAGGATTACGTCAATTTGCTCTAATTTAAATCAAACTTCTCAATAGATAATAAATGCATCCCTTGAATTAGACACAGGGCATTTAGAAACATTATTTTATTCAGATTCTAAAGGTGACGATAAAGCGCAGCTTAGTTGGTAAGACGCTTCTCTTTCAACCAATAGATCGGGGGTTAAAGTCACTGAGGGGGCAAATGAGAAACCATTATTGATCATCTTTAAAAAGAAAGAAGAAGAAAAAAATACAGATCAAAGGTGACCATGCCATTGCCATCTCTAAACATATGTATGTGAACCATGTGTTTGTGTCGATGGATATATAAGTTACGTGCACTTCTCCTAATTGAAGATACATAAATCATGTCATGTACCCGTCGAGCCGTGCGAGCTGGGGGCGAGTGGCTCCAAATGCGCGCATGTGAGCGCGCTGTGGGGCCCACCGGCCCCTGCAGCTTCCTGGGAAGTAGTTTCGCTTCCCCATCTTGCTTGCTTCTTCTAATTTTTTGCACCCATGCAATATCACTAATTTCCTCATTTTTATGCACCATAATTGGTGATTTTATAGATTACCAAAAAAAATTACAATTAACTAAAATCATGGCCCCTTATAGGAAAAACTAAAATGAAAGTAGAATGATAATAAGAAATCTTAGTTGATTTTGATGGTAAGTCAACATATTTTAACTAGTATTAAAACAATGAATCAAATATCAATTTATGCTCGAATTTTCATTAATTTTATAATTTAATACGATCTTCAAAATGATATCGATATCATCACTTTTTAATTTGCTTCACAACTAAAAATCCCAAATCTCTCTGGACTGAAAAGTTGACGTGCCATATTTGCCCAGAGCCGGCATCACCATAGTATAGTTGCGCGAGCTTGATTATAGATTTAGACATATGCGTTTCTTGAGATTCACCAACTCACACACATAAACGTTAGGTGAAATAAATTTATAAATTAAGATATTCCCCATCTCAAATAACTAAATCACAACTAGAATAAATAAAGTAAATTAAAAAATCGTACATCGCACCGATGGAAAACTAGTTGTTAAAAAATTGTATTGGAATAATAACACAAGTGAAATTTGTAGATGAACTCAAAATAACCTCTAGAAGAAAATGTGAATATAGTGATGTTATATTAGCGGGGCAAGTGATGTAAGAAAGAGTTCCCCAACCTCATCAAAATGGAAACAAAAGTAGACAACCCACCGACCAGTCTCATGCAGCCAGCAATGACAAACTGACAGCTTATGATGGATTTGAATTCCAACAAATTTCTAAGCTTCAGATTTACTCTTCACCAAATTTGAATAAGCACCGCAAAACTTGAATTGAGTATTCAAGGCAACAATTACCATTCCACATCGTTCATATCATCAGCGGCAGATCTCAAAACGACGTCGTTTGACGTCTTCTTCTTAAAAAAAAATTGCAGATGGCAGGAAAGGTATTTTTTCCATTTGTTGTTATTCCAATTCTAGAATGTTCGGAAAATTAGTTGATGTAAAATACTACTCTCTTTGTCTTATTCTGACTTGGCATGTTTTCTTTTATTCGTTGCTCTAATAAATTTGGTTTTTTCCCTTTTTGAATAATACTTTACACTACGTTAAATATGTGAGTCACATACTTTTATACTATAATTTTACCTTTTTCAGCAGCCGTACAAAAAAGAAACAGGCCAAGTTAAATAGGATGGATAAAGTATACATAAATTTATCTACTACCTATAAAAAATATCTTTTAACACGTAATGAATATAGATTGTGTAGAACACCGAGGCTATATATGAATATTTTAGATTATTTTTTCTAAAAATAGTATTGATTAACCGCCAAGAACCGAGTTGGATAAAGTTGATTAACTAGATTTGGATCCGATATACAATATTCCTTACAGATCTATACATCAAGTTGATAAACGTGCGATTCTCTCTCTCTTCTTAGAAACCGTGAATAAAATAATAATTATTTGGAAAACCGATTGAAGGAGTGTGTAGGTGAAGATAAAAGATATATACATAAAGGGGCCCAAGTGGAAAAGCAGATGCACAATGTGTCGACATACGTAACTCCAGTTCATGCATGCTTCCACTATTTCAAGCCAACTTCTCCACCTAAATCACATTCCTTCCAACACTAATCACATGTATCTCACATGCACTCCCACACACACACACACCACATACTAAAAAATATTCCTTCCGTCCACTAAAAATAGTCCTGTTTTGCCATTTTTGTCCGTGCACCAAAAATAGTCTCATTCTATTTTTGACAAATTTCTAAGATGGGTCCCACTTTTATCTAACACTACACTAACTATTTTTTCTCTCTCCAATCACTTTTTTCTCTTTATCTCTCCTACTTTACCAATTATGCATTAAAACTCGTGCCGTCCACCAATGGGACTGTAATTGGTGGACGGAGGGAGTATATATATACACATATACACACACATTTCATTTTCTTAGTTACTTGCTTAGCTTTTTACCGACGAAAACTACCTTTTAAAACGTTTCAATAATGTTTCAGTCTTTCGATTCGTGAATGTGGAGCTGAGAACTAGACACTTATCTGGCGTGGGAACTCAAAATCGGTCAAGGGCTTTCGAATTACATTGTCTAGGTTGCCTATCATGCTATCAATTTTGTTTTCTAACATCTAAAATTGCAACTCGAATCATCGGGAGGTGCTAACCACATCAGGAAACTCTTAACTCTGCCGCACCAATGTTTAGCTTAATTGCACATGAAATTGACAGTACTAAAGGACTTCCGAGATAATTGGTTTCAAAAACTTAGAGATGCGAACTTGCTACAAATCATAAAAGTTATGAATTACAACTCATACACGTTGAAGGAAAAACATCTTACCAACTGAGCAGCGCTATTGTGATGTTTTAAAAGTTGGGTTTAATTTGCAAAATGCTCATTAAGCTACCCAAACTTTAAATACTAATGAAATAGTCTCCTTGAATAAAGCATAGCAGACGATGCCATACAAAAGTTCATGATTTTTTGAATACAATTTTTACTATCTGGTTGTGTAATAGCTACTGATGAGACCAATAAATGTGCCTTTGTGTATATTCTAACAAGGCAGAATTAATTTAGTTCATTCAATCAACTAACACTATCTAGGAATATAGTCTATTTGCCTGCATCAAAATACCCTCGAGCTCACAAGCAATATCTTGAAACGAACCTGGTTTTGCAAAAACACCATTCATTCCAACCTGCAAGCACTTATCCCTCGTCTCTTCGTCGTCGCTCGAGGTCAAGGCCAGGATCAACAGCCAGTTCTGGCTCCTAAACTTGCGTAACTTCATGGCGACTTCGAAGCCATCCAAGTCGGGAAGGTGAAGGTCCAGAAGCACGACTTGGAACGAGGACACGGATGGACCAAGAGCGCTGAGGCATTCGTATCCAGATGAGACTGCAGACACGACGCATCCCAGCTTCTCCAGCAACTTCCTCGTCACAGCTCTGTTCACATCATCAGCATCGGCTAAGAGAACTTTCAGACCTCTGAAAACAGAGTTAGATTGCATGCGCTCCGGAGATTGCTCGTGTTCTAATATGCCTCTTGCGATGGATGCCCTGGCCTGGAACCGCAAGACGAGAGCCACGCTCTGATCGAAGCCCTCCGGATTTGATACCATCCAGATGTCTCCTTGCATCAGCTGTTTCAGTAATTAGATTAAGGGAAATATCCCAAATTGCTCATACAGCAGATGATACCACGAATCAAAAAAAATCTAGAAATCTACCATATTTTGCATATGAAAATTCTTAACTATCATGGATACATGCAAAATGTTTACATTTTTGTGAATTTACATTAACAGAAAATGATAATCATTCATAAATGCAATAGCAGACGTTGCTCAATGATGCACCAAAGGATCCGGGATCCAATCCTCGATGGTGCATCATTGTGCAACGTTTCCAATTGTATGTACGGATTGTGGCCACGTGTCAAGAAATCTACCAAATTTTGCGTATGAAAAGACTTAATAACCATCTATACATGCAAAATGATACCATTTTCGTGAATTTTCCATAAACAAAAAGTGGCAATCATTCATAGATGCAATAGAGGATCCAAATTGCAGGACTTTAACAACAGTAAACGACATTTGCTCATAAAGTAAAGAGGCTGAGTGCAGACCTGAACGAGTTTTTTGCATACGTTAAAGCTCATGGTTTCCTCGCCTCCACCAGAGCATCTCTGCCCGCGGTACTGAATCACAGAAGAACTGTTGGCTGACTGGGAACCGGTATGGCAAATACCGGCTTCAAGCCTAACATAAGCATATCCATCTGATGAATTCGACCTCCATTGCCCTCGTCTCTGCTCGTTCCACACCTGACTCCCACTCGCTGAATACACTCGCAACAAAAGAAATCCACCTCCTCTGTTTGAATTCAACAGATTACCAACCATATGCAAAATCACCTGAAACACTCTTCTCTCATCACCTATCACATAATTTGGCATCGACTTATCCACTTCAATCACAAAATTATAACCCCTGTGAGCACATAGGCATTTGGAGAGGCAAGCAGCTTCTTTTATCATAGAATGCAGTTTAAAGGGCCTCATATCCAAAGGGAATCTCCTATTATCCTTTGCTGCAGTATCCATGACATCGTTTATCAATGTCGAAAGAACATTACCAGTCTTGAACGTCGTGTCAACAAGAAGAAGCTGCTCGTCACTCAGCTGTTCATCCTGCAATACTGATAACAGGCCAAGAATCGAGTGCATTGGCCTTCTTAATCCGTTACTCATCACCATTTGAAATGCATTGCGTGCCTGACTTGCCATTAGTGCGTCCTGTTTGGCCTGCTCCAGCGCTCGATTTTGTTCCACGAGCTTGTCTCTCATGAGTTGAGATTCTTCAAGAACAGCTGCATGGGAGAGAGCCACAGCAACTTGATCAGCAACCACCTCTACTATCTCGAGTTCTTGCTTGCTCCACGTTCTACCCTGCCCATCGGGAAGGACCAAGACAAGAATAGCATAACAGGCGGGAACCATCTCAGGAGTTCCACCTTTGAAATTGGAAACCCTCAGCATTGGCATCCTAATCGCAGCCACAGATCCCGGCTCACCAACTTCCCTACTGCTTGCAAGAGAAAGGGGTGATTCAGGATCAAGTATCTTCACCCGATCACTTCCCTTGATCTCTCTCACATCAGGCTCACTAGTAGGGATGACCAAATTATACGTGTTTGGGAAGCTATTCTCTCTCAACTCATGCGTTAGGTTCATCTCCGTTCTACCCGAGTTTGGCATCCAAACAACACAGTTCTTCAAATCCAGAGTCTTTGACAGCTCAACCAGAGTCGTGTACAAAATAGTATGGCGATCAAGATACTTGCGGATCTCATGTGTTAGCATCCTAACATGCAAGCCAGCTTCCTTCTGCTTCTTGATAATCCCAACTTCCCGATCAAGATCCCAAGTCTTCTTCTTCAGCATGATCTCCCTCACCTTCACCTTGAGCAGCAACGGGATGAGGGTGAAGAGGGTTATAGCCGTTGCAAACGAAACAAGGGCAGTGAGACCCTTGAAAATGGTGAGAGCAAGCATGAGTTGAAAGGTGTGAGGCCCATACGTCCACCCATTCAGCAAATGAGTCATCCCACACAGGACAATGAACGCAATGAACTGAATCAGCACCCATTTGAACGGAATGTTGGAGCAACTAACGAAGTAAAGGAGCTCAATAGGGATGGAGAAGTAGGCCACTGCAATCAAGAAATCACTGACTTTTTGGCACTCCAAGATGTTCTCAATGCTCCAAAACCCCTCCTCATCACAGCTGCAGCGGAACTCATTGTCTGCAGACGAGATGCATACAGACAACGACAAGAACAGCAGCAGCAGCAGCAAAGCAGATGCTAATGTCTTGAACATTGCATCCAACGCATGTTATGCCTCAATCCATTTGTTCTTGCTGATTACTTATCTCATTTAGGCTCCCAATGCAACTAGATACACAAATGTGAGAGAAAATGGACCACTCCTATCACAATCCCACAACAGAACCGCAGGCATTCATTTCCTGTCGGAAAATATTCGATCGATTCAAAACCCATAAATAAGCGAAACCTTTTAATCCGTAATACAACTATACAAGATTACATATAATATTCAACCCAAAATTCAACCAAACCCAGACAAAAAAAAGATCTAACCCGCCAACCACCCAATAACTTCCAAAAGGGCGATTATAATATTCAATTTCTGGCTTTTACAACTGTAATTAAACTAATCACATAAACAATTTTCCAATAGGACCCCAGATTAACACCCCCCACCGCCAAAAAGATGAAATTTATATAACTAAAACTAGAATCATGCCAACTGAACTAATTAATTAAAAAAAAAACTCAGAAAACCCCGAAATAAATAATATGGTAAAATAAATAAGAACTTGTACCTGGAAAATCACACTAATCTTTAGATCTTATTGCTGCATTCAAATAGAAAAAGGATTTTAGACCTTCATCTGTGTCTCCGAGACTTCGTTGCTACCAACGAGCAGAAGCAAAAGCTTAAATTGCTGCTCAAGAAATCAAAAAGCTGGTCGATAAATCCTTGAAAGAGAGCTCTCGAGGGAATTTTGTAGCAACAATAGCCCAGATATTAGAATCTGAAATTTTGAATTTTTGATCTACAATCAGCCAAAATGCTGGTTCATCTCAAAATTTTCCAACCGGTACATCCCGCTGCTGGAAAAGAGATTTTGAAAAAAAATCATGATCAAGCTCCAGTACACGCATTTGCATCCGTACGTAGTCTATACGGCAGGAAGTTCACCAGGATTCTTGAAAAAAGTTGGCTATCAATTTGTTCCTTATTTTCTCTTTGTATGTGGAGATTTCGGAAGACAATTTCTTGAGAGAGAAAGAGATGGGAGTGTTATGCAAATCGCGGAGAGATGGAGAGAGAGAGGCGCGAGGCGTTCCCAGCAGTGGCTTGAGCGAAAACAGGTGGAGAAATGAACTGGAAACGAAGAGAAAGAAAAAGAGAATAATTCGTATGTATATTTGTATAGAGAGAAGAGAAAATCTAGAGAGAGGATGGGGCCCACAGGGTGTACATTAAGAGAACTTAGACGCACACTTTTTCAATCCCCACCAACCAATAAAAGTACGTTTTATAATATGAGGAAAAAAAAAAAAAGTTATTTATTTATTTCTTTTCCTTAAGTTGGGTGATGGGAGTAGGGACTTTATGGTGTGAGACAAGAGTTTCTTACAAGATCAGAAATAATGGCAAAATAAATTGAGAATTTATATTAATTTTGTAATTTAAGTTTTATTTAAATTTAGGTAAATGAATATGAATATTCTTAATTTTTGTAATTGAGGCTTTTCTATTTTTTCTCACGATGACATGACAACAACGTGGATTAAAAATGTACCAGAAAAACAATATGGATAATTGCTTGTAAAATCGTTACTTTCAAAATTTGAATGACAAATCATGAAATTTTAAAAATTCTCAGTTATTCCATTTGATCAAATTAAATCACAAAGTTTTAAAAATTCATAATTGTCTAATCTGACTAAATTTGGGAGAAATCGAAATTGAGTTGGCAGACCAAAAAGTTTATGAGGAATGAACGGCCGTTTAGCAAAATGATGTCGTATTGTGTGGCTTAAGAAGACGAGAGACATCGCAAAAGTGGTTACACTTCTTGAATCGTCAATTACTCGTCTTCGACGAGATTCTGTCAAATGGGACAATTGAAATTTTTTAAAATTTCGTGATTTAATTTGGTCAGACGGGACAATTGAGAATTTTTAAAATTTCGTGATTTATCATTTAAATTTTGAAAGGTGCGGAGTAAACTAGAATTGACATATTTTTTATGATTTTAACATCAAGTTGGACGACAATGATGCCCGTATAATTGGAGAATTATCAATGGTAAAAATCGAAACATTTAGTATTTGTTCACAAATATATGAGTTCTAATTTACAAAACAAGTACAAAATTTATGATTTAGTTTGCAATTTAAATGGTAAGAAAGATAATTTTCTATAAGGTTGGACCTCTTTGAGTAAAAAGGGAGAGGACTCGGTTTCTAACCCTAATAATCTCATCCCCATTCCCTAGTTCCCAAACTCAAATATAATTAAATTGATTAATTATGATATTGTAGTACTCCAACAAGGAGCTATAAATAGGGCAGTATTTCCCAAATTAGTGATTCATGCCAGATTATGATATTGTCCTGGAACATACTCCACAAGACCAAGCCAAGATCACAAAGGAGAAGATGATGATATTATCGGAGATGTACGAGAATAATGCAGATTTGAAGCATTATCGTACTAGTCACATGAGTAAGAAGAGAACGAGGGAGCTTGGAGCTTTGGACCAAGGAGTTATCAGACCTCAAGAATTTAAAGTTATGGTTACATATGGGATCAATCTCCACGTAGAAGATTGTTGTGTTATGAAACCTAATAAGATTAAAATTAAATTCCATGAACCTAGAGGAATTCTAACCAAAATATGATTCTAAGTTTGGAGGAATTCTAATCATAATAGTTATAAATAGTTCCTCATTGTAATTATAGAACGCACTATATTCTCATCGGTAGTTCTCTAGTGGAGAAACCATGGTTTGGCAATGTCCTCATACATATATAGTCTCATGGAAATGAACTTGGTAACCAATTCTCGTGTGTTTTTCTTGCTTTTTCTAGCAATGTTTAGCAAAGCAAGTTAGTTGAGTTACAATCTAACAAAAAATTTATGAGTGCGGAGAGTCAAGAAAATAATCAAAGATGCAACTTCAGCATTCACAATTACAAAAGTAGTCGAAACAAAGCAAGAAATAATTTGACAACATATATATAACTCATGAATCAAATGATCAACTGAGGAGAACAATATAGCAATTATGCATATCCCCTTTTTATTGAACTTAATTTTCTCTACTAACAACATAGAATATGCAAATCCCAAAACACAAACACAAAACAATCAATATACGAAACTCACTTCTATACACCATGACTTATTAAGATCGACCCATCATCGTCGAAAACTCGATGATCGGTCACGGGTCGTGGCCGAGGCGGAGCTCCAAGTCCACTTCATTCTCCTCCACATTGCAATCTACAACCCCTCCTCCATGATCTCCATCAGCAGGCGGCGGCGCTCCCACCCTCAGGCACAAACTCGCGTCGTTGTCAGAACGAAGAGGCAAATAATTCCCAGTTTGGAAACTAGGGTTTGAGGAGGGCAGGTACACTTGGTAGTTCACCTGCGCCCTCTGGTATCCTATTTGCCGGTGATGATGAGTGGCTGACACCTGCTGCATAAAGTGACTCTCTTTGGACTTATTTGTGGTTTCGAGTTGACTCTTTTGCTTGGCCTTGGCCTTGGCCTTGTCTTTCCGGTGGATGTTCATGTGGCCGCCGAGGGCTTGCGCGTTGGTGAAGCCGCGCCTGCAGAAGGTGCACTCGTACGACCGCCCCACGCCCGTGTTGTCGACGTCGTCGTTCGGTTTCTCCTCTTCTTGCTTCGAGCCATCGGAATCTCCATGTTTTTCTAGGTCCATGTCTTGATCAAAATCAATGAAGCTTCTTAGGTTGGGAATTACTAGAGCAAGATATTCTCTTTTCTTTTTTGGGAATAGGGTTGAGATAGGGAAAGGGATGGAAGGAAACTAGCTACTACAGAATTCAAGATTATTGGTTTTTGTATATCTTCTCTCTCATCTTCGGACACACTAGCTTTTTTTCATATTATATATAAATATTGGTAATATTCGTCTGGCCGGCATCGATGGTGAATTTTTCTTTGGGATTTATAATGTTGGCATTGCCTCACTATTCTGTCATCAAGGTGTAATATTACTTTTAAGTTCATATATGTGTATGAGACTTGGTCGTTTGAGCATATCTTGGATTAAATGAATGGAAATAGAATCTGCAAACTAGAATTGTTTGAGTCCACGTGAACATGGTTGAGAGAAGACGACTGTACACAGCAGAGATCATTAAAATCTTTACTTATTTAGGCAGGTTTAAGGATTAAAGAGGTACACCGTATCAAAAGTACTATTTGTAAGAGATCAACTGCATTTAATTTATCAGTCCATCTATTTATAAACGTCCCAAAACGTGTTGGTACCTTTTTTTTCTTGTTTTTTTGGAGATACAAAATGCATATCATATTATAAAGTTATAGATATTACAAAGAATTTTTTTAAAAAATTACAAGTGGTCTAGATTACCAGCACATAGGCGGGACAACTATAATGCGCTAAGAAGAGTATTAGGGTATCTCAGTCTTGCAACTTGAACTAGGCTTCATTGGTATATATTACAAAGAATTAATCAACTAGTTTAGTACAAACTAGATCAAATATCTAAATATATAAAAATAATCATTCACATATTAGTGAACAAGCTCGAATTGAAACCAAATAACCGTACCGAAATCATTGTATTTTCGTTGATTTGGTTCGGTTTTTGGGGGAGTAATATATATTTCTTATATTGTCGTTGAATTTATTATATTTTTTTGCCTATTTTTTATAATAAATTTTTATTACAAAAATCACATCTCACATTGTAAAGTTCGGTTAAATGAAAATCGAATAAAAATTGAAGTTTGAAGTTGGTTTTATTTGGTTCGACTTGAAGACAAATATATTGTTAGACTATTTCTAAAACTAAGATTAGTTCCATTTTAATAGATATGGAAACCTCCCTCTTCTGTTCGCGTGCGAGCCATTATTTATCCTCTTTTTTAAAAATATATAATCCCTCATTCCATTAAAAATACTCTTATTTTTCTATTTTGATCCGTCCACCAAAATTAGTCTCATTCTATTTTTAGAAATTTTCTCACAATACTATACCAATCATTTTCCTTTCTCCAACCACTTTTTCTCCCTTTCTCTTTTACTTTACCAATTGCGCATTAAAACCTGTGTCGTCCACTAACATGACTATTTTTAGTGGACGGAAGGAGTAGTAAATATAACACTGCAAAACAAATCACTTGCTCTCCTTCTTGTCTTATTAGTGAGAGCTAATTTCCAACTCTATAACCTTGTACATGAAGCCATGGCACAAACCCTTTTGTTCGATCATATGCAGACTTGGATGAATCAAAAGAAAAATGTGAAAAGAATGAAAAAATGTAATAAATAATCAATTTTGTAAGTATCACATCTTAGACCAAACTCATGTCTTGTTGTGCTTTTAAAATTATTTATAGCTGTTTCCCTGCGTGACAAAGGAAAGAGACGGCTGGTGCAAGCTCTCTACTTTTGACCATGTCTGTTTGAAATCTGATCAAAATCTGTACTTGCAGACGGCTAATGTTCTAGAGATAATTAATTTATTGATTTAATCAGATTAATTAATTAGCAACATTATTTATTAATTCTTCATTTTCATTTTCTTTTTGTTTGGGAAGGTTATACGGACAAATTAAAGTACATCATGGCATTAAGGAAAACAACATTAGTGAAGCTTCCTCGTTGATTAGAGTACAGCTAGTTCATCCTAAGCAGAAAAAAGTTTAATAAGTATTAATTAATTTCAGTAGTAATTCTATTGGACTTGACCGAAACAATGCATTATATATATATATATATATATATAGAGTTGTAATCAAATTCGAACCAATTCTTATTGCAGAACCGAGAACCAATCTTGATCATTCATTTCAAAAATCAAACGGTAGATATGCATAACACGTGGCGGCTTTATAATAGCCGAAGGATATTTTAGTAATTTTG
>JAYDZE010551991.1:0-31943 GCA_034509125.1 Monilaria moniliformis | reverse complement strand
TGGCCTTGTAAGTTTTAAAAACGGCAAGTATGGATTATTTTATAATATTCTATTATTACATGTGGCAATTTCTAAGCCATTAAATCATCAAAATCAATAGTTGTTATTTGGTCTTAGTTCTCATGGGAGATGAGAGTTCTCATTTGATTACTACTATATATATATATATATATATATATAAATAAAAATTCTTTTTATGGTTAATCTAAAAATTATTTTTAGCTTTAACAAATAACTTTTCTCAATTGGTTTCAATGTTTATTGAATGTCAAGGAGATTTTTGCTCTGTTTATCTAATATCAAGAGTATTTTTAAACCTAAAATTATTTTAAGGGTGTTTTTGTGCTTCATTACAAACATCAAAAACATATTTGCATCTTATCCCATTATTTTATCTAAAATAGCAAAATATATTGATGACTTATCATAAATAAAATTAATTAGATATTTAATACAATTATTAGTAGTTATGTAAAGAAATTTAATTATATTTGGTTAATAATTTTATATTTTTAAGTTAAATGACTTAATGTGCTTATTATTATGATGCTTAAACTTGATTTATTTAGCTCACTAAGCTTCACTAAATGATAGCTTGCATTACTAGTTTAATTAACTATTAATTAATGAGTAATTACCGTCTACAACAGCAGAAGAAGACAGCAAGATCCCCATTTCCTAAAATCAAACCCTAACCTCCGCTCCAACTTCGTCTTCACCATCCATCAACTTTCTCCAATTCGTTCACAGCTCAAGAGAGCAGCAAATTATATCCCAAAACAGATTCTTTCGACCAACCGCCCTGCTGAATTCGCGGTTTAACTCGTCGCCGCCAAGGTCTACCAGTGGCGAGTTACCATCGCGCCAACAGCTGACAGAAGCAACCCGTCGCTGCGCCTGCCGGAAGTTTCCGTCGCCCAGGCGCGCCATAGCACAGCTGCTCCGACTCAACGCTACGACAAAACTATCAATCTAACCCCTCTCCCGACTTGCCCTCGACTCGTCCAGGACAAGGCTTAACTCAATCAGGACTCACCACCTCTACAGACTTACATGCCCACTGGGCCACAAGCACCAGTCAGAAACAATTGTATTCCCTATCCCTTTTTCTATTTCTTATTTATTGTTTCTGAAATTATGTGAACATGTGTTGAGGGATTAAGAGTAGAAAAGGGGTTTATGTCGTAGGTGTTCGAGGATGGAATTTATCAAAAAAATTGAATTTTATTGTTTAATAATAGGTGCATATTTGTGAATTTTATGATGTACGACATGTTGCGAAGCATGGAAATTTATTATTGTGCTCACAAATCCACTCAATTCTAATATGAAATATGGTACTAGAAGAAAAAAAAACATAAAGAACTTGGTTTTTGTTTTATTTTCTGTAATGTGTGTGTGTTACGTGAGGGAAACTCTTGATTCTGAAGTTGTGATTGAAAGGAGAACTTATTTCCTACGGAAAGTTCTTGAGGTTAATAAATGAAATTTATTTCCGAAGAGAATAAACTTAAATGTGGAAAAGTATCAAATCTGACCACGTTACCTCTGCTTGGAACTTGCAGAAAACCATCGACGCAAATGTGCGCTTGGATAAATCTTGAGTTTGTGAAATTTTTGCAGTATGTTGAGAGATTTTTAGTTCAAATATTTTAGGGTAAATGTGAGAGTGAAAGAATCCACCAATGAGTGTGTTGAAACTGATTTGAGCGTGGAGTGAAAACGATGATAGTGTTTATCAGCTAGAAAATTGGATTTTCAGTCAAATCTTTCTCGTTGAACCATTAGGCCTTAGGCAAAGGAAATTGAACTCGGTAGTAATTCAGTAGCCAATAACTAATCCCTACATATTACTTTGTAGGGTTTATATTGTACAATTAGTTCCTTGTAGCTTTTTGTCTTTGATAAATCTTATTTGAAAAATAAAGTCTGAAATATAAATATCATAACAAATTTGTTTGTTTATGCAGCAGATTGATTCTTCTTCTAAGCATCGGGTGGTAATGGAGGAGTCTCAAAAAAGAAGGGAAAGGCTGAAGGCAATGCGAATTGAAGCTGCTGATACAGCAGTTGTTGCAAACACTGATAGATCATTGGCATCTGGTGGCCTTTCAAACCCTCTTGTTGAAGGAGAAAGCACTTCTATTCCAACTCAATATTTTTCTCCAAGATTTGATTATTACACTGACCCTATGGCAGCATTCTCTGGAAGTAGGAGAGATAACATCACTCCTCAGGTCTCACATGGACACTACAACATGCTCCCGAGTAATTTTTACTTATATTCCCTGTCTCTTATTTTTATTTTCTAATGGTATTGATATCGATCTTGTCTTTTAAATGAGCTTATGTTTGCTTTTGATATTTATTATTTAACACTAGTGGTGCGCTCTGTTGCAATTAGTAGAGTTGATAACTTCACTATATTGCAGGAATTAAATAGTACTTGATTTATAGTTCCGCATATTTGCAAAAATGGGAAATTGCCTTGTGTTGTAAGTTGTATGTAGCTATTATGAAATCCTTGCCAAGAGAAAGTTCTGGTGTTTCAGTGTTTGAATGCTTGAGTTGATTTTGTATGCGATGCTTCTTTTCATTGATTGCCTGTTTATGTTATTAACAAGACCTACACATTAAAATATGACTCCAGGACCCACACATCAACATATGACTCCAGGACCTAGATATCAAAGTATGACTCCAAACCAATCATATCAAACTCCAGGCGTCAACCATCCTGATCAAAGCATATTCCAAGTGTCGGGAGCTCATTTCAACCAGAGTCTTCTTGGGCGACCGATGGAATTTGCAGGTAGACCACAAGGTAATCCTCCAAATGCCTGGGGTGGACCAGGTATCGCTCTTAACTATATGAGCCCACCAAACATGTCAAGAGGTGGTCATTTCAGCAATCCTAGCTTTGGACAGGAGGATCATCCTTATAGTGGTAGAGGCAGAGGTCAGAACTACTACAGTAGGTCCCATGCATCAGGGCGTGGAGGCAGCAGGCATCCTGAGTCTGGTAGAGGCAGGGGTCGATCATTTGGTAATAGCACAACTCCAGGTTCAAGAATGAGTGGCAGGAGAGGAGGGTCACATGAATCTGTTTCAGCAGAAGTGCGACCGGATTTGTATTATATCAAGGAAATGGTAGAAGATCCATGGAAGATGTTGACTCCTGTTAATTGGAAGGATACTCGAGCCCCAGACACTGATAAGTCCTGGCTTCCTAAATCCATTACTACGAAAAAAGCTAAAGTTTCTACTGAAATTCCACAGACATCAATTTCTCAGCAAAGCCTAGCTCAATACCTGGCTTCCTCATTCAGTGACTCAACTGACGAGCCTGTTCACAACGAATCGAGTGCATGAAGGGTTTGCCTTTTGGAGCAGAGCATAAAGTAGGTTTTCTGATAAGCCCTTAGTTCTGTTAATCTGTTTCCAACTCAACTCCTAGTAAACAAATAGAAAATTATGTAACTATCAAGTCTGATGTCTACTGGATTCTATTTGGTTTTTTGTTGGTAGTGTTTCTGTTAGTTGTTGACAAAGGCATTTTATTTATCATTGTGTCTCTGTTACAACACGGCGAAAACTAAATGGTTCGAATGAATGAAGAGAGAGGATTTGTAAATATATATATAAAAAAAAAAAAAAAAAAATGAATACTTCCAGATAATGCTGCCATAGGCACTTACCGTTACACCTTCCTTTCAGAGTCCTCTTCTGCCTTTGGTTTTATCCATGGGATCAGTGGTCCCTTCTCATCGATCTAGTGAGGGACTGGGCTTATTGCTATTGATGCGATAATCCCTATAGGACGTGGCCAACGAGAATTAATTATTGGAGATAGACAGACCGTAAAATAGTAGTAGCCACAGATACGATTCTCAATCAACAAGGCCAAAATGTGATGTGTTTATGAGGTTATTGGGTAAGCCTCCGTCAATTTCTTTGAGTTTTATTCTTGCAAGCGTACCCCCAGGCGGGATATTTAGCGCATCAGATATAGCACTGCACGGGTCAATATGCAAAGCGCCTAGTTTCTATCGTTTACAGCTAGGACCACTAGGATATCTAATCCCCTTTGCTCCCCTAGCTTTCGTCTCTCAGTGACTTTCATATCTGATTTTGAGTTTGGCTTATAAAGTGATATTACAATTGAGTTCATATGCTCAGTTTGATGTGTCTATCCACATTCGGAATATATGCCATATTAATCGAGGTGAAGTAATATCTTGCATGTCATATTTGCTATGCTGCTCTTCGTTCATCTGTTCTACTCTTTCCTTGGCTTTTTAAAATTTTTTTCGTATCTCCTAATATTTCAGTGTCATATTTGTTATTGGAGTTCTATGAATATTGAGCTAAATCCCAACCAGGTCATTTGACTCGTTTTTCGTGGTATAATCTAGAAACTGAGTATTAACTAAGGGTTTCATGAAATTAACTTCTAGAGTATATCTTAAAAACTTTCCGACCACGTGCTACAGACATGTACAGAAACTTGTATGGAAAAATTTAGTCTAGAAAGATAAGTATTTTGTAAATGTTGGGCCAATTTTTATTTTGCATTCAGTTTTATAACTCAAAAACATACGACTTTGATACTTTTGCAATGTTAAAATAGCATTTAATTTGGCCAGTTGAAACCAAGGTGGCACAAGATAAATATATTTGTTTAGTCCACTTACGTATGAGGGACAACATCATTTAGTAATAGTATCTAATTTTCTTTTGAAATCACTGATTTGATGCAAGAAGAATAGAAGACCAAACAACTCTTCTTTTCTACATTCTGTCAAACGCAGTTTTCACCAAATTCTCGAATCTTATAAGAAGAATTAGGACTGAAACAAAGGACTAATATGATTTTTCTTATCGATTGTTTAAAGACCTTCCTAATAAGTGGAGCACCTTTTCACATTCTATCAAATACAGTGGAACGTTTTTACATTCTATTCAAAAATCACTCGACCACTGAAGTCGTTCATTGCTTATTAATCATTATGTCCCTGGTTAAGGCAAACCAAAATTACGTCAAAGTTTATGTATTTTTACGATAATTGCAATATTTATTTTCAAACTTTTGAAAATGAGAAGCTCGACTAGGGTCACAGGCGCATAATACCAATTTTAAGGTAGGTTCAAAACTAACAAAAATTCGCCTTCCATAGTTCCCAGTACAATCCCCAACAAAGGTGGAGCAACACAACATAGTAAATTGAAAACCACAAACTTCTCAAAAAAATTGAAAATGATTATTATGAAACGTAAAATTTCTGTTTCATACAAGAGATGGGCGGACGCAGAAATAAAAAAGATGTGAAATGGATTGACAATATACATCTAAAATACCTACTAGACATCGCATCCCTCTTCTCCACTAAAACTAACAATTTTTCTTGTCTACATCCTGATTTTCTAAGTGGACTCAAATCATATTGAAAAATCAAGAGGGAGGCGGTTTCGAACCTTTGCATGGAGACGAACACTTTGATGACTCCTTCCCACTCTGTAAGAGTACATCCTGATTTATTGAGGCCAGCTGCGACAAATTCTGCAATAAAGTTGTAAAAACTCATAATGTGAACGTATTCAGATCAGAATACAGTTAAAAGAAGCAGTTTGACGCCCTAATTTTCTAAAACTTGTAGAGGAGATGAATGAATTTTCGTGCTAAATAGATTGCAAATCTTTGACAGTAACTTTGCATCCTTTTGACCAGCCAACAATGCACTTAATATGCAGATAGTCATCTGGATTGAATTGATAAAATACAAATTGATTCTGAACCTGAGCTTCTATCAGTTAATTACCAGTACCACTTTGTATAGATTTGAATTCAGGTTAAATAATCAACACCCAAAATCAAACTGCACCACAAACCTTAGTAGTAATAAGAGAACTGTGAAACTAGTGATATATCTAATCCAAAACTTGAGCATTGGAAAATAATTCAAATTGAACATACTAATCCAGAAGAGGAGACAAATTTAGCAAGATAAAAGTGACATACCTTGAAAGAGAAATTTATCAATGAAAGATCTAGAGGTGAAGAATCGAACTCTGCAAGATCTCCGCATTCGTCCATCTTCTGATGCAAAAGAAACCAAAATCTTTCATAAGTCAACATTGACCGCTGGATAATAAGAATAAACTCATAATCTTTGACTCACTTGGACTTCCAGTTTTGGATCTTAAAATATCAGCCTCAATTTCTCATTAAGCATACTATTCTTGTAATTGTGAACATCTATTTCTAGTATCTTCTATCAAGGGACTTTTTTCTTTATTAACCATGTTTATTCTACCCTATATGAGATGTATTTATGTTGCAAAAGATAGTAGAGTAAACAAAGAAGTACCAACATGCAGTAAGAATGTTGATGCCTATAATCTTTATACTCCGCCTTTATCCAGAGTTAGACAAAACCCATTTAATATTTATCATCCAGCAGTTTGTGATAAGGTGATTAGAATGCTAGAAGACCACAATATTTCTCAACTTGGAATTAATGATCAACAATGAATTTCCAGAAACCACCATGAACAGACATTATAGCAACCACCAGATGAAGGTTAACAAATAAAGTCAGCAAGGCCAAAGTAAAAATAGAAAAAGGAAGAGCTCATAAGTTACAAGGACTTATCACTTTCTCTCGAGCTCAAAGCAGATGAATTTTTTGCTATCTGAATAAGATACTAAAAAGAAAGTATGCGTGATATAGTTCACCTCTAATCCGGAATTTGCGTGCACTTCAGAGCAATCGGAATCAGAATCCACAGAAGTTTCATCAATCTCCATGCCAGTTGAATTATATCGTGACACAAAGTAACTCGTATCATCCATACGCTCTGGTTGTGGTACAAATGCAGCCTTGAGAAACATAAATCACCAAATTCACCATCAGAAAGACATTCACTGTTTCTATCTGCAACCAATCCACACTCATGCAGACAGCTAGCACACTAACTAATGAAATCAACTTTAACTTCACATGAAATTTTTTGTGGCATTTCTAAAAAATTCCAATAATAAGCTACCTGCAAACTGATTTCCTTAAAACTAACATCTGCACAAAGGCACATTTGATATCGAGTCTCTTCTATCCAATTTGTTGAGTTTTATTTGTATTTTATATTATGTTTATTAGTAAGTATGTTTATTTGTCTACATACAGTGACTTTGTATTCTCTTTTCAAGTATGAAGAAATAACACGAAACATATTTTCTCAATACATGTCTCTATTCTATATGGTATCAGAGCGGGATGAGTCCCTCTCTGGCCAAAAACCAATAATCCTAATTCTTCTCTGCTGCCATCGCAGCTGCCACTCTGCCCCATTTTCTGCTACTACTTCTGTTTAAGTTTCTTTTTTTCTTCTGAGTTCCTTCTATAATGTTGGTCAAATTCAGATTTTAAACCTACTTTAGGGACCACTATCAAATTGAATGGCTCAAACTATCGGTTGTGGTGTCGTGCCTTCCCACTATCTTCGGGATCTAATGACCACTATCAACCTCTCTTGATACTACTGATGATGAATATGATACTTGGGTGCTCAGCCAGATGGTTTTTATTGGCTTCTGAATAGCATGGAAGAATCGGTGAGTAAGAATATCATGTTCTTGGCAATTGGTAAAGCCATTCATGATGCTTTACGTGAGATGCATTCCATTGGCAAGAATCTCTCGTGTAAAAATATATGCTGACATGATCTCTATTCCACGTGCTGAGAATGTAAATCTGCTCCTTTCTTCTGTTGGCAATTCTTCTACTATTGTTGCCTCTACCATTGCAAGTGCGTTTGCCAATCTCATGACAAGTCTTGAGTTTACTCAGATGTCTGTTTCTACGTTTTCTGCTTCTATGGGATAATTCATCAAAGATCTTGCTCAGACACTTCCCACCAAACAGGGTATCCCATTTTATTTGTCTTCAGCCTGATAAACCCATTTTCCCAGTTCTCCCTCACATCTTTGGGTGTTTAGTCTATTCATGATTTGACTCCTAATTTGATTAGTTGTCACCTCACTCTTTTAAATGCGTGTTTCTTGGATATTCTCTCACACAAAAGGGTACAATTTTCTTGATCCATTCACCAAGTGTCCTTGCACATGTGCTGATGTTACTTCTTATGAGTCACAATCCTGCTTTTTTCCGATTTTGAGATAGCCATTACTCATGTACCTGCCGCATCATCCATATCTCCCACTCCCGATGTTCGTACTCTATAACCATTGCAGGTGTACACGAGACTTTCTCAACTTGAGCTTGATTCGTGTCCTCCACCCGCTCCTCCACCTACAGCCCCTGACTTAGCTCTGTCTTTCATGGTTAATTACCCATTATTCTCTGTAAAGGTATTCATTCTTGCACTAAACATCTTTGTGTGACAATGTCTCGTCTGATTGTCTATGTGTACTGCTATTCCAACTTTTTACCACAAGCAATATCAACACCCTACTTGGTGAGATGAGGAAATGCCTGTCTTTATCCCATGGTACTTGGGAGCTTGTGTGTGCCCCTCCTTTAGCCGATATCGTTGTGTGTGCTGGGTGTTTACTCTAAAATATCACATTAGTGGTACTCTTAATTGGTACAAAGCCTGTCTGGTGGCCAAATGACATACACAGACTTATTTTGTTGACTATTTTGAGATGTTCTCTCCCACTGTCCACTTAGTGTTTTGTTCTCTTTGGCAGTCCAACTATCTAGGCTGCTATTAGCTCGGTGTGAAGAACACTTTTCTCTATGGTGATTTGCTCACTCTGGTTCATAGGGCACCTCCTGAGTATGTTGCTCAAGTAGAGAATGCTACTAAGGTCTGCCGACCGATTGTCTCAAACAGAACCTCAGAGCTTGGTTTGACAAACTCAGTAATATTCTCGAAGCTATTGTTTCAAGCAATACAAATTTGAACACTGTTTGAAAATGGGATTGTTATTCTCATTGTGTATGTTGACAACATCATTGTAATTGGCTAGATTAATCAGACTAAGAGATACTAGCAACAACACATTGTTACTAAGGACATGGTACGTCATAAGTATTTCTTAGGTATTGAAATTGCTCTCAATAAATCTAGTAATTCATTATGCTAGCAGAAGTATGCTGCAGAACTGCTCAAAGAAACCGAAATGCTAGGAAGAAAGCCAGTTGATACTCCTATGGTTATCGATCGGAGTGTTTGGGATGAAAATGAAGAATTTATAAGGATAAAGCCAAAAGAATTTGTAAGGATAAAGGCTAATATAGACAGCTTTTTGGAGAACTCATTTACTTAAGCATAATGAGGCTTGACATCTCATTCAGCAGGAGTGGCCAGTAGTTTAAGCAAGTTCACTACGATATTGCTATCATAATTCTTAGGTATATCAAGAAATTTTCAAAGAGTGGTGTCGTTTAAGGAAAATGTTCATCTTGACTTTGAAGGTTATGCATATACGGGTTCAAAGACTCACTAACGATCCACTTCTGGAAACTGCACTCGTGTAGGAGGAAATTTAGTAATAAATAGTAAGAAATAAAATGTCATTGCTAGATCTTCTGTCAAGTCTGGGTATAGAGTCATAGCTCACACTGCGACTAAGACAATTTGGGTAAAGAATCTGCTTGAGAAATTTGGGTTCACTTCTAATGAACCTCCGCTTATGTATCGTTATAACCAAGCAGCTATACATATTGCAACTAATCCAATTTTTCATGAGATAACTACCTCATCGTCCAATCATATTGCTCATGTCTTAACCAAGCAGCTATACATATTCAGAAATTTGTGACAAGCTGGATATGACCGATATTTATGCTCCAGCTTGAGGAGGGGAGTGTGTGTTCGAGCATTTATTTATATTTATGTTTATTAGGTATATGTCTTAGGGTTATTTAGGTAGCAAGTATGTTTATGTAGTTCTATATATAGTGACTTTGTATTCTCTTTTCAAATATAAGGAATATAACACGGTGCATATTCCCAATACACATCTCTGTTTTATTCTGTTCTGCACAACTGTATTGAGTTTTTAGATGATTCAGACCTACACTAAAGTGGGACAGTGGATTCAAATCTCATTACCGCCTACACGTAGCTAAGGATTCCATATGGTAGGCCATGCACATCTGGGGGAAGGTCTTGCACATAAAATATTTCTTCTGTCTAAACATCCTAGTTTCTATATGTGGCTTTATATATAATCAATAAAGTAGATATGTTTGAATCTAAAATTATATTTTTCATAATGGAATTGGATAGCAGAACAAATATTATTATCATTTGTTGACAAACAAAGTTTTGCTGGTCTAGTGACAATTAAGGGATTTCACCTTGAACCAATGGAACATGCAATAACACAACAAGAATATGCATAAACAGTGTTACTGAATTTTGTTTTGCATACACACCTTTTGTAAGGTAAGATTATCCCAGTCCACTCCAGCAAAAAAGGAATGGGCTTTCACCTGATTTGAAATAGAAAAAATAACTGACAGTTCAGTGTGGAATTGCACATCTTCTATTATTAGTACCATACTTAATTAGAAATAAGCAACCTCTGATGCTCCCCTTGCCCCAAGTCGCTCATTTGGATCATGAACAAGAAGCCTGTGAAGGTTCGTTTACAAATACACGATTCAGCTATGCATGCCAAAAGGTAAGCACGGCCTATTATTTTGAAGGAGTTAATTAATAAGAAGAAATTAAAACATGAAAAAGCTTCTTTTTTTTTATGGTTTCATAAAACAGTGATTAATAAAAAAGATTTCAGGTACCGTTAGAACCTTTGTATTTTGCCATAAAGCTTTTAGTAATAGAATTATCAAACTATGTAACAATAACATATATAGTAGCACTTAAATGTGTCAGAAGTGTGCCAGGTAGCTCTCTGAACACTATATATTCAAAGTCTACAGTCTAAAAGTCAAAAAAGGTACTATTTTCTTATTTTTCTGTTTATGTATGTTAGTCAACCTGTCAATCAGATCTTGGGCCTCATAAGACATATCACTTGGAACTGATGGCCAGGGGATTTTTCTGCTAAGAATGTTGTCAAAAATATTCTGTAAAGCCAAAAAAAGGAAATTGATTAGAAGGAAACTCTTTGATTTACAAATAAAACATTTAGATAAATTTATCAACAAAAAGGTTACCAAAATAATCCTTTAGCAATAGCACAATTAATGCATAAAAAATAACAAGTGCTCAGCAATACAGATTGATAGTTAACGCAGAACCAAATCAATATTTATATAGTACATCTCAATGCTTTGATGTAACTTCCACCAAGAGAACTTAGGATCATCTCAAACTTTGTTATGTCCTTGGGATGCATAAATACTTTAATATTTTCCTCAGAAAATTTTAGTATGCTTTAGTTTGATAGAAAACAAAAATGAGACAAGGTTGTGATCAATCAATGTTGAGGATGTCATATGCCGACAGGCAGTTGAGTTCTTCTTGCTCTTTTTTTCGTTTCATACACTGTTAGCTTTTCTTTTTAGCTTCCCTGATTCCGACAAAATACAACTTCAGCACATAATCCTCTTAAAAGTGAATTCAATCCAAGGTATAAGCTCCACATATTGGCTGAAGGTAAGTTGTAATACTTCAATTATAAAATTTACTCTCAGCAAATAGCTCCTGAAATTTATTTCTAATAGGATGATAAACCTGAACTCGGGGGAATATTAATAATAAAGACTTCAGACAGTAAAAGAAAACCCCAAATTAAACTACACTATACCATGGCCCTTCTGAAAACTTGACTCTCCAAGGCCTAATAATAATGTAGTTAAATTGGCAGGAAAAATATAAAGATTTTATATTTGTTATGGCATTTATTTGTTCATTGCTACATGACATGTATAGACTGCCGATTTAATACTAGACCATAGCAAGTAAATGATCTTTGCGAACAAAACTTTAAGTAATACCTCTGGGTGATCAGCATTAAAGGGTGGGACTCCAGTTATTAATTCAAATAAGATAATTCCCACTGACCACCAATCTGCGGCATAACCTGTGGTGTGTCCAGAAGATACTATAAGCAACCCGAAACATCTTTCTCCTCCCAAATTTCTTTTGTGGATTTAGAATATATAGAAAAATGACAGAAAAGTGAAAAATATCAACCATGTGCTCAAAAAAATTAAGGATGAGATAGCTTTCTAACCATGTTCCGTTCCAAGAAGAATTTCAGGAGCCAAGTAATCCGGGGTGCCAACAGCTGACTGGTGACTGTCCACTATGTCAGCATCCAGCTGACCATTTGCATCTAGAGCATCATTTTTTTCTGTATCTTGCGTGGATAGTTCAGTGGTGCAATTCATGAGACCAATTTTTGACAATCCAAAGTCGGTAAGCTGATCAAAAGGTGTAGTAGTTGTAAATCATCATGAGAAAAATGGTCACTGTCTTAACTTATGAGTGCCAAGTGTAATCTCTATTGATGGTAGATGGTGATGTGAATGCCTAAAAATAAGGTCATTTCTCAAACTCATTGAGCACACAATCTTTTCCTTTTGTTATCCAATGTTTTCAGTGTAGGAGCAAAACTTTGTACTACAGACAAAACAAGTCTTGATGCTTTAGATATAAGTGGGTGTAGGTACAAAAGACTATCAACTCTTGTCCTTCTAGGCCCTATTATCAAAAGTAGCCAGAAACAGTTTGTAGTGCTTAAATGTTGTAAATGTATGCTAATTGTACACAACTAATTTCTTGACAACAGAGCATATTCAATATTGTAGGCAATACCTTGATATGCCCATCATGGGCTATAAGTATGTTGTCTGGTTTCAGATCACGATGCACTATCCCAAGAGAATGAAGGTATTCCAAGGCAAGCACCTGAAAAATGCCATAGCATATTTACAAACGGATACAATTTTAAAGAGCTTATATATGTAAATGATTTCATAATTTACCAATTCCGCAAGGTAGGTACGAGCAACAGCTTCTTCAAGGCAACCAAGCTTTTTCAGCATAGAATACAAATCTCCACCATTGAGATATTCCATGACCAAATAAAGGTTATCTCTACTGGTAAATGAGTAAAAAAATCTAACCTGTAAAGGAAATCACGTGTCTGCTCTGTTACACAGCACCAAGCATTAAAACTTCGTATATTTATAGCTTGGCATGAGAAAATGTTTTTAAATGAACCAGTTTGTGATGATATTTTATTCTGAGGCATCCTCCAATATTTCATGTTGTGGATCAACATTTACCATCATGTGCAAATTTTTGAAATAAAGCAGGTTTAGGTGGACTAAATTATCAACAGTAATTACCACAAAAGGGTTTCGCACTGTGATTAATATATTACGCTCAGCCAATATGCGATCAATATCATTCTTCCTCAACATATCTATTTTCTTCAGGACCTGTATCAGCAACAAATCAAATCAACCATAAAACAGAATATCTAGCAGGAAAATAAAAAATAAAAGCCAGATAATATCTCACAAGATGAATCAACATATAATTGTCAACAAGCAAATATTTCAAATCTTCTGCACAATTTAGATGTATAATTTCACTTACATTTGAAAAACTTGCTCGGTGAGGTAAACATATAAGGACCAAAAGACTATGGTCTACAACTTCACATTGATTTAGAATTATTTAGTACTTTTCTAGAAGACATCACCACATAAATGGAGGCATTGTGCATCTTTTTCATATACACATGCATACCAGAACAGTTCAACTCATCTAATTTGATCGATTTCAATAATTTCAAACTATCTTCATGATGTGTGGCATTTCCTTTTTTTGGTTGGAGAATAATTGGACATCTTATTAGTGAATTAAAGAGAATAGACAAATAAAATGACCCTGAGATATCACGTCTAAAATAAAATATTCACTGATTTCCTTGATGATCCCACCATTACAATATATTTTATTTATAACATCAACTAATTTGTTTGATCTTCTTTTCTTTCACTTCTTTGGTACACAATCTAAAATGGAAGAATCTTATTCCTATCAATGTCACTGTTGGAGAACCTCATTGTACTCAAGGCTGTACTATGAAACGACCTTCCAAAGTCAACCATGATTTGCAAGATCCATTTCGTCTTCATCTCATTGGACTACCATATTTTGTGCCTGCTGCCAGTGGGGAATGCAGAAAATTTCATTGGAAGAGGGGGGGGGCTATAGGAAAAAGAATTGATCAAGTGTCAAAAGAAAAAAAAAATGCCAGTGCCTACTGTGAATCAACATCTAGAACAGATTCAAACATAAAAGTCGTCACGCCTACCAGATGGCCACAAAGGCATCAATATACTTATCAACCATCCCGATGTTCTCAATCGTGGTCAAGGATGAGTGGTCACCCTGAAACACAGGGATGTTAACTTGTTTAGCCAATATCAAAATGTCACCACTAGAAATGACTACCCAAGCAGCCTGTGGGAGGTGAAGCCATGAAGAAGTGTTTTTCATGACTTCGTCGCTCAACGAAGCCTTGTCCCAGAGCAAAGTAGCCAACAAATCCTTGACTTGTCCAATTGTGCAAATTGAGCTGCAGTTTAGCCAACTCTTCCTGTAAAAACAAAATATCCGTCTCTATTGCATCCATTTGTGTTTCCATTCGCATCACTGACGCAGACTGAGGGAGCACCGGGTGAACCATAGAATTACTCTTTTTTGGAGAACAATAGAAAATCTTATTGGTGAACTAAAGAGAACAAAAAAAATGACCCCATTATCTCTCCATACAGTAGGATTTCTCCCGTCAGACCAAACGGACGGCCTAGCATAAGATGGAACTATTACTAATTTTCCTCAATGTTACATTATAAACCCTCTGTCCACCAAAAGTATATCACTTTGGCTTCAACACAGGTTTTAATAAATGTTTGGTAGATACTTTTGAGTGGAGAAAGGGTCCACCATATTGTATTAGTGTGAGTTAGGAGGTGGTTTTTTGGTAAATAATGAATGGTTGTGAGGTTGAATCATAAGGGTTGAGTCTCCTAAAAAGGAAAGTGATACACTTTCTGTGGAAGACCGAAAAAGGAAATTCTGGTACACTTTTTGTGGATAGAGGGAGTAGTATATATATGATAAAAGAAGAATATAATATGTCCCTAAATACACTAATCAAACTATGAATGAATTAATCAATCAACCATTTAAATGGTCTTATTTCCCTTCTTTCGTAAGGAAAAGATCTTTCTCCTATCATCGTGCATATAACCAAAACAGCAACTACATCCAGCAATTTTTAAGTTGTTTGAACATTAAATTCTGTTAAGAATCTCTTAAAAAGTTACATTATTCTCCCAACAATGAATCAGGGTCAAAGGAACATATCAAAATCAAATTGCAATGTCTCTTTGATTTTGGGTCACAATGTGCAGAGTCGATATTATTAACTATTAAGTCCTCAAACAAGATAGTAAAATTTCATCACTGAAAAGCATACCTTAATTGCAAATAGGTCACCTGTTGTTCGCTTCCTAGCCAGAAAGACTTTCCCATAGGCTCCTCTGCTGATTGGTTTAATAATGTCAAAGTCATCAATACTTGTACGATCTTTATGTGCAGGATGTGAAGGAGTTGATGTTGTGCTACTCTGAGATGCACTATCAAGCAAAGATCTGGCACTTTCTGGATGTCCGGTATCATCAGTTCTGTCCACTTGATTGCAAGCAAGTATACATTTCTCTCTGCATATCAGAGATTAGATAGCTTCAGTAAAGCTTCATATGCATATTTCTTTATAGTTTCTTGTCCTTATACCTCAAAAGGCTTTCAATCCGGCCACCAAATGTATCCACTAGAAGAGCAGCATACTTGCTATGTTGCAAAAGCTCTTGCAGGTCATGCATACAAGCTATTAAAAACTCATGGGACCCTACTTCTGAAATATCAATCTCTGCCACACAGCGCGCAATGTCAGCAAGGTCATTTATCTGCAAATGAACTTGGAAGTTTAAGCAACACATGCTAAGTTTTCAATAGAAAGTAAAAAGGAAATACACGAGTGAGTCTATTTCTATACTGGGAGGGATGTTGCTCAAGCAAGGAAATGAATTGGCCAACAACGGGGAATGATTGTTCCCAAAGTAGCAAAAAGGGCCAAAGAATAAACACTTAAGAAGAAATCATATGATGCACCGTGATTAACAGTCTCCTGAAAATAAACACTGCATACATATAACAAAGCAGGAATCACCTGATAAGACTGATCAAAGACAGCTTACTAGTTACTATACCAGCATAAAATCACAAACCATATAATAAAAGTTTCAGGGAGGTCGACCAAATCCAGTCCAAGTCAATTTCCAGTGAATTGTGATACTTTAAGTTGGAATGGCTCTGCCCCGTGTCCAGAAATCAAATTTTCCAGGTAAATGTTGGACATTTTATTCTACGATGAGGATTCCATCAATGTCATGAATTGTTTGCCCAGTTTTTAATAATGATAAAGTACTTTAACATGAAGAAGATGATGCGTATTTTACAAATTTGCTCATGGTCCATCATCTAAGTCTAGACAAAGTATATATAATTCCCATCCCAATATAAAGTACAACAATTTCAAGGAAATATCAGAGGTGCATATGATGTATCAAAGAAATGGGGCTAGTATACAACAATAAATGTTTACTCTTTCAATGTATCATGGGTCTTTAACGACAAACCTGTTGCATATCCTCTTGCTCTGACAGATTATTTTGATCTAACCACAAGACGTCGAGATTTCCAGCCCAAGGACTATTTGCAGATGATGTAGACGTCATACTTCCATTAGAGGATGGTGATCCATATTGATTTACCTTATTTAACAAGTGGCTTTTCAAGTTTACCAAGTTTGCAATTTGAGAATCTTCAATGCATGCAGTGTCCATCTCATGGAGATCTTCTAACAGTCCATCCATTCCTTTACTTCGACAATCACTTCCCTTTGGCGAGTGGCCTTCTGTAGTTACTGTTGAATTAGCAGTCCTCACCCTCAAGATCTCAGGGTTTATGCATGTTTCATGATTGCTTGAATTGCGTAACTCTAACAGGTGTTCGAGTAACTCAGCTATTTTCAGGAGATGTTCGTTCACATCTGAATGTTTTGAAACACATTTATCTGCAAAAGCACATATATAAGAATGCGGCTCCAAATGAGTAGCAGGAACCAGTTCTTCACATATCCGGCAAATCACTAAATTTGAATCATCTGAACAGTTGCCTTTCTCCAAGTTTATGGATTCTATCTGAAACATGTCATCCGTATGCTCGCCATCAAACAAATCAGCAAATGCATTTTGAGATCTTTTTTGCTGAACTAACATGCTACCTTTTATCACTTCTGGATCATGCTTGTCAGCTGGATCCTTAGATGTGCTCTCGATCTCAGAAGTAGTATCACATGTATGATCTTTTCTAGGCAATTTTTGGTTGGCATCATCTTTGGGTCGCAAATCATCACCCATTTCAGACTCTGTAAATCCCTTATTTACAACCCAGTTCATGTCAACAGAAGGGACCCTTTCTAAACATTCTCTGAACTTGCCAATTGATTGCTCATTCACAGGCCAACTATCCTTCTCAAAATGCAGCAACCTTGTGCACCTTGTCATTATGAACAAGATACGAGTGAACAGTAATTTTAGCAACTCAGTTTGGCATGTATGTCTTTTTGCAGTCAAATTTTGGACAATTTTTTCACATTTTGTACGCAAGTCTACAGATGTCATGTCAATGCATTGTTGCGCAAGAACAAAAAGTTCTTCTGCCATTTTATATTCATCTGGTGTTAAGATCTCCACTTTCTGTAAAATTTCCAGCACCTCCCTTGAAAAAGAACCAAGCTCAATGTCCATGACTTTCTTCGCAGCATCGAATCTAGAACGAAGTGATCCCAGGAGCTCCTAAATGCCATGGTATAGGGAAGTTACAAAACAACAAAAAGAAGCTCATGCTGGCTCCTAAGAATATTGGTTTTCTGAAGATTCTTCAGTAAATTATACTTGAAAACAAGTAATAATAATTAATTTAAGAAAATTGTAATTTTTTGCATTGTCTTTATATAACCACCAAAACCAAATAATCATGCAATAAATGTCAGTAATACCTTCAAATCATTAAAGCTGTGAGCCCTAGGATTAGGAGACTGAACGCCACCTTTCAGTCCCAATTCATGAGAAAAACTCTTTATACATTTTGGCACTTTAGTTGTTGTGGCATTTGGTAAATCCCCAGTTTGGTTTATCCATGTCTTACGGAGTTTTCTTCTAGGGTCCTCCTTACTAGGCTTGTTGAACTCCAACTTACTACTCTGTCATGTTAGTTAGATGAATTCAATTCTGGCAAATGTAAAGAAACATGTGAGCACTGAAAACTGAGATGCAATGCAAAAGAGTGTGACCTTATTCCTTGGGAAATCAACCACAGGTTGATCAGAGTCCTTAAAAAGGGATGAAGAAAACCACCGAGCTATCTTCCTTCCTTTGCGGAATCCTGCATCATAAACAAGTTAGTAATTTGTTGCATTACTTTCCAAGTAATGAAGAACCCAGTAACAAGATATCCTAATAAAACGTAACAATTAGTTGAAAAGGCATAGGTACCGACCTACATGCATCTGTCAATGGAGATACTCTTACTACTCTTTTAATGTGTAAATTAGAGTATATAGAAACAAATATATGTTAGGAGTGAAAGACACATTTGCAAGAGTATCATACCAATTTACTGCTGTACTATCTTCAATTCTGAATGATTCCGCAAGAGATTATTTAATAAAACTTCAACTTCAAATCAAGTATCAAAAGGGAAAATCTCATGACATTGGAAGCTGAAATAAGATATTCCATTATACAACATGGACTTTGCTAGAAATGTTTAGAAAACTTTGGGGCAGGCGGTGAGGTTCATTGCATGAGAAACACTATCACCATTGTTTCTCTCCATTTTGTCTTTAAGATATTCCCTTTTTCCTCTTTCTCGATATATTCTTACTTTCCTTTTCTGGAAGGACGCTGGCAAAGTGCTTAAGTCCTCAATAAAGCTAGACTAAGGGAGGGTAGGACATGAATGCCAAATAATATATATAGATTATTCATATACTTCGCTTACTTTGCATACTTATAGGTCACCCCCCTAAGCATAGTTCTGATATGTCAACAACCCACTCCAAAAGCTCATTACTTCAAATCAGTTGAACCTCTATTTTATTAGAACAAAGAGATTCCACAAAGAGAGGAGGAGAAGAGTACAAACGCTTTATTACCGAGTTGGCAAGCTTGTCATAATAATAATAAAAAATAAAAAATAAAGTAAAAAAATCAACGTTTATTTTAAAAAATTTCCAGCATATCTGAATTCTCATGTATAAACCCTCCACAAACACACAGCACAGACTGCTGAGTGCTCCGAGTTTTAATAAATACAACATCTAACATGACCATCCAACTAATAGAGGTTAGTTGCAGACTTGCAGTCATAAATCCAACGGCAAAGCCCTCATTACAATCGGATTTTTTTTATTTCAGAAGAAGTGTTCTTAAGCTGATTCGATCAAATTTAAGCTCCTCAGGATCAATAATCAATCAATAAACAACTTTTATCTTAATATTTGAGATAGCACAAAAAGCCCTATAATCCCATTCCATCCCAAACAAAAAATTAAACAGGTAGAGAAATCTAAATAAAGTATAAGCATGATTTCCAATGTATGTAACAGCAACAAAATACCTTCTCTAGAACGACCAAATTTGACGTGTCCTTTACTCAAAGCCTTAAGCTTCTGCTTCATATGAGCTGCCGCAATCGAAAATCCACTACTCGGCGACTCGTTAAACTGGTCGGAATCCTCATCGGCTGAATTCGGGTTCACTCTTCGAGTCTTAATCCGGTTCAATCCGGTGGGAATCCCCACATCAGACAGCGACGACGAAGCGCCGTCGTTCCGACTCGGTTCTGCCATATCTAACTGAAGCGCAAGCGCAAGCGCAGGCGCGCAAGGAGAGGGAGAGTATTGATTATGAAAGAAGAAATATGATTTGGAGTGCGCGAAAGGGCCAACTGATTTGAACTTTCAAAATGTTCATACAACGATAAGACTACAGTACAGTAGTTGGTAATTTGGTATGCCCATTAAACTAAAACCAAATAGGTTAACACAAGTTAATCACAACATTATTATTCTTATTACTATTAAATATTAGTATTAATTTTCTGATTTCAATTTGATCTTCTTAAGCATTTTAGTAGGAGACCTAGACTGCTTCAACATCATACCAGCCACTTGTTCTCATCTTAATTCAATGGGGAGATCTTCTCATTCACTAGGACTGAACAATTTTAATTATGTTACTCAATCTATCAAATTACAAAATATTAGCGTATATGCTAACCTAACCGAAAACAAATATACATAAATGCAGGATACGTGTTATTTATTTAGTGTGCACTGAATATAACAGTTGCAGATTCACATAATAATAATAATAATAATAATAATTTGAGCATGTAACATTTAGAGCTACGAATTTGTAGAGATGTGTGATTTATTTAGTGTGTGCATCGAATATAGTAGTTGCAGATTCCCATAATAATAATAATTTGGTGATATAGATATTAACTATTAATATTGCATTTTTTTTTCTTTTCGCAATTGAGTTTTGACTCGGCGCACTAATGAATTAATGGTTTTGCGCCATTAATGGTGAGATTTGACTTGGAAATTTTATACAAGGGCTTACTTTGTGAGTAATTTAATTAGGAAATAGGAAGAACAAAAGAAAAAGAAGAATTAATGGGAACATCATGAAAGTTTTTGACTTGGTAGCCTACTAGAAAACATAGGTGGTCTACTACAGTTATTGCAACTTGTGAGAAAGAGAATGCGGCGTGTTGCGTGTCTCTTTGCCACGTTTGCCACTTGTTCATGTCGTGAAATCAAAATTATGTTTAATGCACTTTCACAACTATCTAAAATTTAAAACTTAATATTCCACTTTTATAGTCAATATCCTTAAATTTTTTGGCCCTGCGGTTGTGATTGGAATACCCCTTATTCCATGATAGGATTCAACGAGAAATTTTGAATTCTAAATTTATTTTTGTAAGTCGACTCTCGTCCTTATTTTTAGTTTCCAACAAAAAGAATTTACAAAGTTTAAATAAAGACATTCATTTGAATTTTATGACGTATTAGATTACATAATAGCGTGTGAATGAATGGTACCGGAATAAGACATGAAGCCAGCTGCTGTCCGGAGAGTGATCAGGTGGCGCCTACTGCTGCTTGGCGTTGAATTCAGAGTCTTACTTGACATGTCCACAATTCAAGTCGGAGCTAGGATATTACGTAGAGGTCAATTTTCTCCTAAGAATATTGGATTTTTTCATATAACAAATTAGGTGTGAAGTTTTTTTATTGAATTTTGAAATTTTGAGGACTTCTGAATCCAGAGCATAAGGTGGCTCCGCTCCTATCCACAATTCTTTGTTCTTATTTATCTAGAATGACAAAATAATCAATATCATAATATTGATAGATTTTACTGTTTTAAGATGTATAAAAGAAAACATTGAAAAAGTCAAGGGGATAGTAGTTATAAAAAAAAATTACTAATATTTAGGTTAACAAAATATTTTTAAAAACCAATAAATGAGTGAATTGGTTTCTAATTGAACTAGAATTATGGTGAGTCATAATAACATTACTCCTTATTTACGACACACTAATAGTTCAAATAGGAAAGGTAATATATGTTAGAATGACAAAATAATCAATACCAACAACAACCAATAAACTTCTTCAACATAGATAGCATGACTATGTCTATGATGTGGTAGGCGCATAATGATACCTAAGATAGTTTAAAGATATTCCTCTTACTTGTAAGAATGAGAAAGATGTGACTATGAAATATGAATCTCAATCCTCTCATCTTTCAAATAAAATTAAGAAAATAGATGTTTGAAGTAAAATTTTCTTACAAGGCAAACTACTCCAGAATCACCGCAAACATGTTCATTTTTGTTGTTTTTGATTGTGCGGCTGGCTCTTAATATTTGGGATGGGTTGTAATGGTAGCTTTTTAATCTTTTTTCTACTGTAGTTCTTTCTGAAATTCATGACAATCGAATTAACCAAGGATAAAACATTCAATTTGTATATCAAATTAAGGATCGTGACAAGAGCTTTAAGAAGTTATTACAATTTCAAGAAAAAGCCGCAAACTTGTATACATGGCAAATGCAATCTGATGAAGTTCTTACTCCAAGAAACGAAGTGATCATACTATGCTATAACTATTTTGTGATCAATGAATATAATCACGTAGGAAGAAAATCAGTTTCACCCTATCAACAGGAGTTAGCCTCTTCCTTGTATTTTTGTCGTCTTTTTAGGAACCCTAAATGCAAAGATACTCTTTGTTAGGTCGACTGCAGTCTCTTTGTTACAGACTTTAGACTTTGATGAAGATCGCTTCAAAACCTCAAGCAGCGAAGTACTTGATATTGCTTCTACAGCACCATCTGTGGTTTGAGTTCTAACTTTGGTCTGTGAATTGCTATATTTGGCAGTTAGGTTCCTGGTTGGGCGGATTTCTTGAGGGACCTGCAGGTTAAAGACAAAGTGTACAAGATCAAAAATACTGCTGAAACCAATGAAGCACCAGTACCGTGATAGATGTTTTAGCCAAAAATAGTATCTTAAGCGTGCTAATGTACCTCTAAATTATCATGGCATATTACGCGACTAACTATAGTTTAGATGCAAAATAGACTTACTGAATTCGATGAGTCCTCTGATACTGACATGGAACTCCGGCTATTGCTGTCCTCTCTTCCAAAAATGAAAGGTCGAACTGTTGCTGATCCTTGCTTATGAGATGATGGAATATGATGGTTTGATGCTCGACCAACAAAAGATGACTGCAATTAACAATCAAAATGGATAGTTTATTCTCTCGTGCTCCACATGTCTTTTCCAGTAATACATCACAATACAGACAGAAGATGACACAGAAAGAAAGATGCTGGCAAACTCAGATAACTGTGTAATGGTAAGAATGACCTTGCATCTTAAACTAAACAAGTAACTTTCTTTTTTGGCCTGGGCAATTGTACCTTTTGCACTCAAGAACACATAAAAAGTATACAATATTGGAGCAATCACTCTTTGCCGCTAAAATATATTTACAAAGGAACTGCCCACAAGGTGGTAGACCATTTGTTATTGACCTAAAAAAAAGACGATTTATGAAGCTACAGTGTGAGCAAATAAATTTATGAACAAAATGCAATCAGAAGGACGACAGTGGTTGCAGATGAGAACAGTAACTTCTATCATAAAAGATAACATGTTCAGGTGTTACCTTAGCAGACCGACCGCTACTTCCCCCTTTAAGGACCGAGTCAAAGATTGCTGCAAGTTATTACAAACAATTAGGGACAAGATGCAAAAGAAATATATACTATCAATACACTACAAGAAGAGAATGTCTTACACAAAGCTTTTGGTTTCCTCCTGTTGTCAGAGGAAATATTTAGTTTCTTGATAAGACCAAATACTTCCCTGGAACTTGCTTCAGCAGCTGGTGATGCTATTGTAGCTCTCTCTTCCTGCTCAATTTTAAAAAGTTTAGCAACAACTCAAACAATTAGAGCAAAACAACACAGGCAATAGAACTACTTATATAATACAAAGAAGCATATCATATGAAACTAAAGATTCATCGACAAGAATATAAATACTGATAACCAGACAAAAATAACTTTTAAAAGCTTGCCTTTCTGATGAGGCACTGTGCACGCCTCCTCTGCATGTCATCTTCTTCATCACCATCAGATAAATAAGTATCTTCTTTATCAGGATACAACTTTAGGATTATCTGCTTAGCCTTTCTAATATTTATTCTGCCAGATTCCTTTGGCAAAGAGTCTTCTTCAGCTTCATCATCAATTTCTTCATCTTTCTCATCATCCTCATCAGTTTCTGGCTCGTTGTCTGACAACAATGCATCTCTTACTACCGAGCCACATTTCAATCTCTGTATGAGATTATCAGTTCCTGCTGCATCTTGTTGCTCAAGCCACTTTTGATGGAGCTCATTGCGCCTTTCTTTATCAGTGAGTCTTTCTTCATACTCAGTGGCTATCATCGCGTTAAGTGCCTCCAAATCATCAATATCCTCATCTTCATTTTCTTGGAAACGATTAAGATCATTGTCACTATCATCTTCTTCCTCAGCTTCCTCATCAATGAAATCCTTTACAGGATCACCATTTGGAGAAGAGTTATCAGCAACTCCACGAGGATGAGGGTCAGAATTTTCTTTGTCGTTGTCCTCTTCTTCTGAAGAGCTGAGAAATCAAATAACAGGTCATTTTATTTTTTAAGACAATGTCAGAACCCTGATAAGTAAATAGTACAGCATTATAATCATTGAAAGAGACAATGCTAATAGAATATGACTAGGACCAGCAGAGCCAAGTACATCAGCTTTTCTTGTTGTGGAAAAAGTTCCATTTACAGCAATCAGATAGTTTACTATAGCCAGAAGTAACGTGCAAACAAAACAATGCCTCAAATTCAACTAACCTATCATCCACAGGGACAGAATCCAACTTCAAGTTCATAGCCTGTAAAGATGGAGCAAAATCTTCATCCCAGGGACTATTTGGCTTCTCATTATTCTGTACATTTGTAGTACCAAGTGGTTCTGAATCATCAAAAAGATCCTGTAGACATCTCAATTTCGTAAATTGGAGAACTTTCAGACAGAAACCACGATATTCAGCAATTTCTGTGGAAAAAAAAGTTGAAGATAACCTGAGTATCATCCACTGGTGCTCGGAGTGCAGGAGTAGGCTCTTCATTTGCAGGCTGCAGATAAATGGTCAGCAAATAACTGATCAAACAACTGATCAAACTACAGGTCAATTCTTCAAAGTGTGAAATGATTCTCATCACATCTTTCACTTGCGAAATTAATAGTTCCCTCACTTGCACCAAAGATAGCACAGCACAACATAAGCATTTCTGAACTGTAAAGTGTAAAAGATTTCAAAGAAAGAAATATAAAGTCCATCATACATCAGACTGACCTCTTGGTTTTGAGCATTTTCGTTAAGTGTCAGTTTAGCATCATCTTCATCCACATTAGAAGCAGCCAAACCACTCTGTTCTTCAAGTGGAGCATTCATGTTCGTTTCTACTGGTATGGTTGCATTTTCTTCCGGTCTGTCTTCATTAGGTATATCAAGGTCCATCAGTCTGTCTCTTGGTCTGATGTTTCGCTTGAAACTATGATTGTTGTCATTTGAAATCATAGACCTTCCACCAAACAAAAGTTCACATAAATTAATAAAACCTGATCAAAACCATCACATATTCGGGGATGCAGATACAAAAAACATAAATAGAATAAGTGATCTACCCACTTTTTTGAAATTTCAAGCTTTCTCTTCCTAATTTTATCCAGAACTGATGATATAGGCTTGTGCACCACTGGTATGGGTTTAAAAGACGCATCTCCCGTTTCTAGCCAGAAAAACCATGACCAGAAACACTATCAGTCATGCCCAAGGGGTAGTTTAAATTAAAATAGCAACCACCTCAAAGATACAAAAATTAAACAAAAACCTCGTAACAATCTCTGAGATTCAGCATGAAGTTCTTTCAGATACTCTCTCCTTTCCTGCAAAACAACATATCAATAGCCAACTACAGGTCAACAAGCATAATCACACGAAAATAAGATGATTCGTGAATACTAAATTGAAACAAACCTTCTCTTCTGTCCTTTTGGTTTTTTTAGGCAACTCCTCTCTCCTTTTGTTAGAACCCCGCGATTTAGTCTTTAATTCATCAACACCATCGCTGTTCTCTCTCCTCTTCTTTTTATTTTTATTTTTCTCTTCTTTCTCCTCTAACAGATCCTCTTCTCCAATTATTTCCTTCTTCTTTTCCGGCTCAAGATTCTCACTATCTTCTCTCATCGGACTTCCACCAACCACATTATCATCAAACTCCAAAACCCTCTTAGTTCTTTTCTTCACCTCCACATCAATCCCTAACTCCATATTGTCGCCGTTCTCGATTTCATGTCCAACGCCTGGAGACGGTGACTCCTGGTATAAGTTTACCTCTTCAGTTGAATTTGATTCGTTGAAAAATTGTTCGTTCTGGACTTCCTCTCTAACGCCTTGAGACAGTGACTCCTGAGATAAATTTGCATCTTCAGTTGAAATTGACTTGTCGGATTGTGGCTCCGAATCATTCTCCAACGCTTCCAGCTTGGCGAAATCGACGTGGGAAAACAAAATCGGATCATCAGTCGGGTCAAACAACTGATCCTTTAGGGGTTTGACGTCGGATTTCTTCAAGCGCTTCAGCCGCCGAAATTGGACTTGCGGTGACAGCTCTTTTGGGGGTGAAAATGTCTGATAGTCGTCGTCGCTGTCCATTTTCCGGCAGTCCAGATTTTATGATTGGAATTCGAAGGGGAAATTTATGGATGGAGTGAATGGGGATCTGGAAAGCGACGATAAATTGCAGGTGATAGGGTTTTAGGCGCCAAATGGTTGGAACTTTTTGCCGGGAAAAAATTCAAGTTGTTTAGTACTTGTTGATTTATCTGATTGCTATTTGCCCCTTCCATTATAGTGTAATTTAATGGCGCTCCCTGAAGGTGGAAATAATCAGCAATCCACACACAGTTATTATAGGACCTTAATTTATTGCACAAGAGCACTTAAATTCCTTGATGGAATGTTAGAATATATAACCCACATATTTACAAAAATAAAATGTCTTCCAAAAAGTAAATTTCCAATAATATTGCATTTACATACCAAATGAAAGAGTACAAATTTCAAATTTCAATCATCCAACTCCTCGAATTCAACCACAACTTCATCAATTCCTATTGCATCTGAAGGTCAGGTAGCAGCGCAAAATCAAATAATGTTTCAGTGCCTACCATTTGCAATAATTACAAAAAGCAGTCATCTCCGTCGGCACAGCCACGGCTAGTAGATAGACTATGAGCACCATTAGAATAGAGTAAAGACATACGATACATGCATTGGAATTGCAAGTCAGGCTCCTAAAATAGCAAATGAACTTCTCATGCAATAGGCAAAAGTTGTAAATTCATAGTATAAGTTGATCAATTGAGAGGATTACAGTGGCTAAAAGTTCGCTGCAAATTGTCAGCCAGCTCACTGCAAAATGAAACACTATAAAAGAGAAGGGTAAAAAATACATAATATCTGTGACGAGATCCTTGCTCTCCCTGCAGCACAAGTAAGGAGATCACATCTCAAAGTCCCAGGTAGTTTCGGCACATAATTTTGGTATTTTTCGTTCCTCTGCCAAATTGACGGATGCTATGATCTGCACAAATTATGATTTACTGAATTAGAGCTCACAATATAATGATACAGTGTGTGCAGTTTGGAGTTGGTATCAAATCATGGAATTTTTCAAATCCAACTTCCTTTCCATCTAACTTCAGGAAAAAAGAACTAAACAGAATAACAGCTAGTTTGGTTTTACTTCTAGAATTGGACCTGAAAGTATTAGGTCAAGATCTTAATCAAAAGCAGGGCAGACAAGAAGTGGAAGACTCCTTATAATGACTTCAATACAAAACACATACAAACTCCCTCATCAACTAAGAGAGCAGTGTGCAAACGCATGCATGTGTGGACTCACCATTAACATGGAAGGCAACATATGCATTTGATTGCATGACTAAGTGCTAGACAATAGTCACTGCTGCTAGCAAAATAATGAATTACTTCATACGTCAGTTCATGGTAGATAGCGGCAGACAGCATAAATAGCAACAGAATACAGAAACATGGCAAGTTGGGCAACCACCAATTTTCACTTGAGAACTCATCTACTAAATCCAAGTGCCGAACCTCGGCCGATAAGCAGGCCAGCTTACCTAAAGGCAGGAAGAAGTTTGTGCTTGACAAAAGATTCATACAAGCTGCCACTATGGAGGTGATTATTGATGGTCTTATCAACTTTGCATGTTTTTTGTTTTAATGCTTGCAACAATCTTCTCGAATCTAGATAAGCACAACAAGAAGTAGGCATCTTGAGAAAATCAGAAAACCAACATAAATTTTCATCCCTCAAGTTTGAACTTGATACCAAAAGAACGATGGAACGGGATCAATCATTTCTCTCCAACAATAAGGTGTGTACTAAAATTCTAACTTACTTGGTTCGTAATAAAAATTTGCAATATCCCATTTATAATAAGTTTGGTGTAAAATCACAAATATACTCAACAAGCAATAAGAATTGTCATCATTAAAACAGGAAATACCAATCTCAACGCATGAAAGGTTATTACCAATCTCAACTGAGATTTATGATCAATAAAAGCAGTAATCTGTTATTACCTCCTTTCCTAAGAGTAGATCCACCATTAACTCCCGGCGCATATATAATTATAATTAATTCCGAAGAAATAAGAAATTTATTGCAACTTCACAAGACTTAATATTCCATCAACTATGATCCTATTCAATTGAAAGATTAACATACACAAACCGAACAATTGCTTTTTACCTTAAACGATCCGTTCTGCTTTGAACTCCGGCTCCACTCAAGCCCCAAATTCTTCGCAGATGTTTGATAGATAGCCCTGAATACATCATCCCCGTAAACCTTGCGCGTAACAGCAAAATCCCACGCATTCTTCCCCAAATCATAGCTCGGCTCGAAAGTTGTCAGCCCTCCATGTACATAAGTATACTTCAGCTTCGTATTTCCAGTGCCGAGCACATGATTTGCCGATACCTTATTGCCTGAATCAATAACCAAAGCCCCATCCAAAATCGTCCGTCCGTCGCCTTTGCTATGAATGTAAGTCAAATTCAACGGCTTCTCCGCCACCCTAACACTATTCATGAACTGAAACCTAATATCCTACAAATTCAACCAATATTAAATACAACAAAATGGGCGAATCTCCACCGGAATTAATTCATAGGAAACCTTCACAACGACGAAGAGTGACAGCAACGCAAACATATAATCAATTAACACTCGAACCATTTGCACTGGATTATGTCTCAGTTGATTCAGTTCTACTACTATCCGAGAGGCGATAGCTACGAAGTTTAAAAAACGAACCAGCGATGGAAGCGGTAATTAACGAAAAATTATTAGTTTGCAACTCGAAATGAACGAGGAATAGCAGTTGGTGCTTACTTTTTTGGGAACGTTGTAGTCTACGATGAAGAAGCCGGGTTTCTCGACGGCAATAGCTAGGCCGTTCAAGCTGGGACCGTTGACGACGGTGGCATCGGTGAGGGAGGCGCGGAGCTTGAAGTCGCCGGCTTTGACGGAAACGGTGGCTGCGGCCGCCGCTTTGTCGGGCTCGTATCTAGCCTTGAACGACGCCTTCATCATCTGGCCGAGTTAGGTGGGAGGTGATGTTTCTCTCTCTTTGGTTGTGATAGAGGGAGAGAGAGAGAGTACAAGAAATGAAGCACGAGTCACACTCCTTGTTTCTTTTTTTTCTCTTTTATTTTTTTGGGTTCAAAGTCCACGGATCTTTTACAACGAAAACCATGAAAAAAAAGTTCAAAGCAAAAAAAAATATTATAAAAAAATAAATAACATAAGCGTTTGGTTAAAATTAAAGAGAAATTTGATTTTTCAGTTACATAAAAGTAATCGCGATAAATAATATGAAAATGATATATATTTATAATAACAAAATATAGTAGGATTCTTTTTGTGACTTGTATTGCTTATAAGATCTTCACAAAATAAGATTATTTTATATAACTTATTCTTTTGAGAATTTATAAGTTGTTTGAAATTTATTTTTACATCTATCTTATTTTATCAAATATTTTAGAAATTTCTGAATTTATAAACAACTTATAAATCCTGAAACCCTTATAAACTCAGCCAATATACCATCCTAATGGAATCAGATCAGTTCAATTCAAATTGAAATCTCTTTTGTATTATTATTGTATAATTGTGATTTTAAAATATTTATATAGCGAATCTATAATTTCGATTTAGATTATAATAGAAACTTAAAAGAAAATCAAACCAATAATTACAATAAGGGTGTGTTTGGTAAAATGAATTTAGAATTGATTTGAAACTACAATTATATGGAATTGAATTTGAAGTTATTGTATTATATTTCAATTATAAATCCTTTGTTTGGTAAGTCAAAAATTACACAATATTTGTAATTGATTATTAATTGAATAATTATATATATATATATATATGTAATTTTATATTATTTTTTATATATTTTGAGTTGTGTGTGCAAGTGTATGTATTGTGTGTGTGTGTGTTTGTTATGTGTGTTGTGTGTCTGTACAGTGTGTATATTGTATGTGCGATGTTGTCGTGTGTGTTGTGTGTTTGTTGTGTGTGTAATTTTGTGTGTCGTGTGTGTGTTATGTTTGTTTTTGTATGTTGTGTGTGTGCGATTTTATTGTGTGTTGTGTGTTTGTTGTGTGTGTGCGGTATGTGCATTGGGTGCCATGTGTGTGTAGTGTGTGGGTTTGCAGTATGTGTGTGTGTTTGTGTTTGTGTGTATGTGTGTGTTTAGTATGTTGTGTGTATTGTGTGTTTGTTCAAAAGATACTCAATTTTATATTTATTTGAATTTTCAAAAATTTACTTTAACTGCATAATTCAAATTGTGGAATTAGTTGGATTTGAAATTGTAATGATCAATTTCAAATTCAAATATTTTATATTACCAAACAATGGATTTAAAATTGAAAGATTCAATTCCAAATCCAAATTCTCAATTCCGTTATACCAAATAGATCCTAATATTTTACCATTCTAGGTATGTTGCCTATGTGAAATGTTTAATGTGGAGTTAATCACTAGTAAATAATACAATCTTTATTGGAATTTATATATTTCACACAATGTTACTTAACGGTAATACATGGGAGAAATCTTGCTGAAAAGTTTGGGAATGTTATAATCGAAAAAAATAAAGAGGCAAAAATCACAAATTTGTTTAAATGTAGAGTATTATTATTTTGGGTTTTAACCATTTTATACTGGACAGATTTTGTGTTTTTAGATCTGCATATCTTTTCACAGTATAGATAAAAATCGTCAATTGTATTAGTTATGATTTAAAATTATCATTTATGATTATCGATAGTTTCTTTCAGCATTAATCATTATATAATACGATTAGTGATTCAACCTCTCTGCCTAATTCGTGATTCTACGCGGCACCATCTACATCATCTATTCTTATTTAACTTAAATTCTCCATTTATAGTGTTTTTTCATATAATAATTATTATCATATATTCTGATCATTTTTTACATAAAAAAAATACCATTTACCTTAATTAGACAATTGGATTAAATTGGTAGAAGTTTGTCTTAATTAAATAAATTCATAATTTGCCTTAATTAATTTTCCATAACAATCCCTATCAAAAAAATTCCAAAAAAAATCTCATAAAAATACTATTATATTTTTATTTGTGTGTATAATGGATTGTAGAAGTTAAAGAAGTTTGTATTAAGAAGGATCGTGGTTAACTAATATGTCAATTTTTTACATGTGAATTTAAAAATTATTTTGTCTTATTTTTCTACTAATCTATTAACTTGATTAATCATAATCGTCACCGCCATATATAGTACAATTAATGATTCGTGATCATTGCTTAATTCGAGGTCCTATATGATATTTCCTATGTACTTCATTGATATTTTTCTTTAAGGGTGTATTTGGGAGAATGGAATTTAGGGTTTGGAATTATAATTGGGGCTTTCAATCCCAATTCCATTGTTTGTTATCATGAAAAAATTTGGATTTAGAATTCAATCTTAATTCCAAATTCTTTTAATTTCACAAATTCAATTCCATACCTAAACTAAAGAATTGAACATTAGGTGTTATTGAATTTTTGTTCAAATCTCAATTAAT
>JAYDZE010551980.1:0-13442 GCA_034509125.1 Monilaria moniliformis | reverse complement strand
ACCACTACGGTTTGAAATGAATAGACTACGGGTAATAACCGTAGTGTTTAATACTTCATAGACTACGGTTTTTAAACTGTATTCTATGCCCAGGAGCATAGACTACACCATCAATCTCTACGGTTTTTTAAGAGAAGCCCAACAAGGAGGCCCAATCCAAATTTCCTTGGATCACTAATCTGGCCCATCATAACTCTATATATAGGAGAAAGGAATGAAGAGAAAACACTTTTAACCAAAAGCTAAATGAAGATTTTCGAAAACTACACTACTGCACACACTACATAATTTTCGAAAATCTCAAGGTTTCAAACCTTGTTCATTGCTCTCTTCATTCTCTTTCAAGTCCTATAGGTTTGACAGAATTATCCCATCACAATATTCAAACCTAGGAGTAGGGAACAGATTAGAAGTTCCAAGGTAAGAGATCAAAGATCTTCACGTGGAGAATGAGCGAGCTATCATTGAATCTTTGGAGATTCAATAAGGTAAACATCGAAAAACCAAATAGAAAGCATGTTTAGGATTTAAAGTTCCTTTAAAGCATGTTTACTTGCGTTCTAGAATAAAGTAGGATGAATTAATTGCATACAAGAGTTTCTTATATTAACCTAGTAGATCCCGGATAGGGGATTCCTTCATTGGAATATTTAAAACCCAAACACCTAGGTGTATAACTCCCAGAACTTTTCTCTAAATCCCATGACTTCGGTTGTGCCATTGTGAGGATATCGGGATGGGAAGAAGTTAAGAGAGACCAGCCTATTCCACGTTGCTCGTTGTTTGTTGTCCTTTAGAACCACCTCGAAATTAGAGAGGTGGTTGGGATCCACGAGTGCTCTTTGAGTGTGTCTAGGCATGGTTCAAAAGTACTAAATCATGATCAACAATGCTTTAATGTTAATTAAAACTTAAAGCTTGTTAAACAATGACAAAATGCTGACATTCCTTATTCATTCCTTACTTAACTATATTTAAGCTAGAAAATTAACCTAAAAATCCAATCTTTAAAGTGCTCATACATTGACTCATAATCATAAATCTTATGTATAGACTAAAGATTGCATTTTTACTTATTCACAGCCAAAATTGAGTAGAATATCACAACACATGTAATTTTTGTGCACAAAAATCATATAATTGTGAAGTTTTATACAAATTTCCTACTTCCAAGCATGAATTACTATCCCTACTACAATTAATGTTATTTATCAAAATTATTATGCAATGAGAAATCAAGAAATGCGTCTACATCTCTGAAAATTCTTATGCATGCTAAGTGCTCGATAAAATGACACAAAGAAGATGCAACTCAATTACACTTGCCAATCACATATGAACCAACAAATCACGACAAAAATACCACTACATATCAATTGCATCAAGAGGGTGTTAAAAACATACCCTTAATGTTGAAAATAAGTTTCAACAAAACTGAAGACTTAATAATCCAAAAGGAAGAATTTGAGCCTATCTGGTGGAATTGAAATCTTTGAATGATGAATTGACTTGGGTATGTTCATGGGTGTGTGTAATTGGGCGAAAATAGCTAAAATTTGCTTGGGGGAGGAGGAATTGGTTGAGAATTGAAAGACAGAGTGCAAAGAATGAATGAGAGAGTGTGCACCTTTAAAACTTTGAAAATCGGCCCTCTGTGAACTGGGAAATGGTGCATGTGGGATTTTTCATTCCCAAACGGTCTATTTCCGGATGCGGGATATTTTCTCACCCTTTTTTTTCAAAACGATCTGTTTGGGAATGAAAAGTTCTCAAACGGTCCGTTTTCGACAATGGGATTGTGGCACCTGTTGAAGCTGATTACCCAAATGGTCTGTTTAACCTTATTTTTTTTTCAAAACTAAATACTAAAATAACAAACTAGAGAGGTAAAAAAAAAGACTTTTAACTAAGATTAAAATAAACAACGAAAACAAAACTGAAAGAAAAAAATGAAAAGAAAAGAAACGGCTGGGTTTCCTTACAACCATCGCTATTTTAAGGTCATTTAGCTTGACGTCTTCCTTGCTCACAACATGTTGCTTTGTTCCTTGGATTCACTATAGGTTGACTAGGAAATCGTCCTTGGTGGTGTTGGTTTCCCAAAGTTGCGGTGACTTGCTCGATTTGAGTCTCCATAATCTTGACTTGTATCCCTAATGCTCCCACGGATGTCTCTGATTTCCAAAACCTTCCCTTGGATCCCCCATATATTTTTCAGTCCTTTTCATGAAATTCATGAGAACTTCTTCCATTATTGGTTTCTTGGGCTCCTCAATCATTCCATTGGTCACCGAAAATCCGGCGGAGGTTCAAATGCATTATTAGGGTTTTCATATGAGAGATTAGGATGCGAACGATTAGCCGAATAGTATTAGTTTCCCCCTTGATAGAGGCAGTAACTACTGAAATTCATTTGCTGCCCTTGTTGGTTTACATAGTGCACATCCTCGACCGCTTGCTGGGGTATGATCGTTGGATCTATTCATGATTGAGAGAGATTCTCAATATTTGTGTTTAGAGCACTAAATTGGGGTACAATCAGGCTCATTGGATCAGTGTACGAGGTCGTCTCTACTTTTTTCAAATCAGCACTTGCCTTTCACCCAGTCACTCAAAGCTAGTGGTAGCCATATCCTTGATAACTCGAACAACGACTTCATATCCTTTGTTCAACAATGATCCTCCGACTGCAGCATCTGGCAATATTTTCCCCTCAAGGTTACATCTATGATAAAAGATGCATACCTGATGATCCTCTTGAAATTCGTGATCACATCACTTTCTTAAGAGTTCCCTAAGTCGTTCCCATGCGTCGTAAAGAGACTCTTGATCTTTTTGTTGGAATTGGGTGATCTTATGCTTCAAGGTGAGCTTAGGTGGGAAGAACTTATTGAGGAACTTCTGTACGAAAATATCCCAACTTGTCACCGACCCAGGTGCCAATGTTTGATACCATTGTTTGACTTTGTCTCTTAGTGAAAAGGAAAATAACTGCATGCAAATAGTATCACTAGAGGCTCTGTTAACCTTGATTGTGTTGCTTATTTCAAAGAATTATGCTAAATGCCCATTGGGACCCTCCGTGACTCGACTACCATATTGATTTTGTTGGACCATTAATATGAGCGCTGGCTTGAGCTGAAAATTGTTTGCCTCAATTCTTGGTCCAGTTGGTGGTTCACGTATTGGTGCATGCACGAACATGTCCCAGATAGGTGTTCCATCGGCTTGATTTCGCGCAGCTTCTTCTTCATTGAGTTGGCGATGTACCAACTGCAGTTGATGTTGGAGTTGTTGAACCAATTAGTCGAGATGATTTGTCATCTTGAGTTTTTGTGCGACCATTTAATGGGAAGAGGTTTTGATCTCGGGATCAAAGGGCTCCAAGGGTGCCTTTTTGGAATGGGTTTGAATAAACTTCTTGCACAATCCAAGATTTTGATAAGAAAACAAAAGACAAAAAGAAAAGGAAAAACTGTTTAAATTAGTATAATTAATCTTATTGTAATATTTGAATAAAACCTAGTCCCAAGCAATAGCACCAAAAACTTGCCCTAAAATTTATTTTTACTAAAATATACAGCAAGAGGACAACACAATTGTAGCATAGTAATAGTAAATGAAGAGTATCGTATCCACAACGACTAAGTCAATTCTAGATACTACAAAATCAATCAATTATTACTATATCCATCACACAACTTTGAATCGGTTCTTGTGAAATAAAAGCAAAACATAAAATAAAACTAAAAAACATGGATAAAGAGTTATTCTAGGGAATTGATTTCATCAACACATCAATCATTCAACATTCAATTAATTATCCAATCGCGACTCAAATCTTGCTAGATAATCACATATATAGTTTAGACCCCTTTCCAAAGAACCTAAATAGTAGATTACAAGTTAAGACTTTAGGTCTCTGCTTGTAACCCCTAGAAGCACCTAGGATTTTCTCACAATTAACCTTCCGATTTTATTGAATAGTGTGTTACCTACTCTTCGATCATGTATCAAAACTCATGCTTTGATTTTTGCATGAATCACATAATCATATATCATAGTTGTAACCATATTTAATCATAGAGAAGAAGAGAGATAAAACAATATAAGGTCTTTGATAAATAATCAAACGTTGAACACACTAGTGTCAATTACTTTCTAAGCCTAGAATAAAAAGTGTTTAGCCAAGCATGGCTATGTATTGAAAACAAGCAAAACAAAATAAGAACGTAAAAGAATCCAAAACTATGGCTAAAAGACCGTGTGTTAATAGTAGAGCTTCGCTTCGTCTTCGATTGCTTCATGATCTTCCTTTTGCTTTGGCAAGAACTTCCCCAACAAGATGGTGGATGGAAGGAACATAAAATATGTGAAAAATATGGCTTGAATGGTGTTAAAGTTGTTCTTAAAACCATTCATGAAGGCTCCTTATACATGTACAAAAAACCTAGAAAAGATAGGGCTTGAATGGTTAAGGATAGATCTTTTTATGCAAATCCGAAGTGGGAAACGGTCCATATGGTATTGGCCTCTTGCCAAACGGTGTGTTTCTAAGTATGGGCTTTACCATCTCTGATCTAGCATCGCCAAACGGTCTATTTGGTATGCATGTCTTCCCAAATATTTTTTCCGGAATACGAATTTTGAATCCTTGTTCGGCCGATGCTGGAAACGGGCCATTTGGGCTCTTCCTAAACGATCTATTTGGGGTTCAATCCTTGTCGAACTCATGCCATTCTCGATCCTTTGGCCTTTTAACACCTTTTTACGCATAGTTTTCTTTCAAAAGTCAACAAAACCCGTCAAACCACCAATTGACATATATTTAAACCGAAAAAAGCTAAATAAGATCAAATCTAATTAAAATACATTGGATTTAAATATTAAAATAACCAACATATTGAGTGTGTCAGAAGACAGTCATGTAATTTGAACACGAGTGACCATGTTAATTCAACTACAACAAATCAACCATGATTTCAGTTATATAGTTGGAAATCTTACAAAATGCACGACTTTCAGTAACAAAAAACATTCTTACAAAAAATTATCATTATATCTTGAGTATGGCGACTTGAGAGAGAGATTATTTTTAGTGTGGTGATAAAATTTTACTCATGGCTGAGCTATATAAGATTATCTAAAATTTCTATACAACGTTTCAAGTCATAACAAAGAAACCAATGGTAAGGTTGCAGTTGTATTAACCTCATCTGCTATTGCATGATGTTTGGCTAAGACTCAAACGATAGAGCAGTATTGTAAGTGTAAGTCAAAGGTTGCACGAAGTTTACCCTTCGATCAGCTAATTGTTAGAGTTGGTACACTAAAAAATATGATTAAGCTACTTTATATTGTAAAACCTTATTTCACATATTTATGAGAACAAAATAATTATATCACATGGTTTGCCTTTTATATTAAGCTTGTATAGTTATAAACATATAATTATAAATTAAACAAACAAGTCATTCTTCTACATTGTAGACTGAATGTTGGATCCATTGTCACAAACGAAAATCAAGTTTACATCATAGATAAATATGAATAATCTATCGTAAAAGGTTGCAGTGCTAAACCGAGGTTCGCACCTATCTTGGCCAACCGATGACACTAGTGTGGTACGTTATTGAATTGGATTACAGTGAGTTGCAAGCCCTGATTGTTTTCTTGCAAATTCATGTAATTATGGACGAGAAATCAAATGAAGAACGGAGGTCGGAGACCGAGCCACGACACGTCGTCGGACGATGGGTTACGAAGATCCCCTTACCCCCCATAGCTCTCTCATCCCGTGGGTGACGAGGCCGCGTGAAGATAGGGGCAGGCCAGATGAGCCATATGTCGGGTATCGATGGGCACCACACATGGCACGCAAGAGCTGAAAACCGGGTGGCACGGGTGGCAAGGGGCAGGCGGCGCAGGGATTGGCGGCGGGGGCGAGACAACATGTGATGGGGATTTAATTCCAACAAAGGAATTTCCCTTTACAAGATCTTTCCAGGTTAATATAGAGAAATTAATTATCACATTTTCGTTTAATTCTACTATCTAGAATGCAGATAAAAGCAAGCAATTTAGAAATTTAATTCTAAATCATGCATACTACAGATCTGGATTACTTATTGATAATTGATCTTCAAAGATCAGAAAATTACTTGAGCCTTATTCATAACTTGAATATCTACCTCAGATCTTCTAGCATATTCCTAATTACAGGTTTGAATATTGATGTTAGCAATAACAATCAAACCTATAGGACTAGAAAAGAAGAAGAATACAAATACTACATAGAGAACTACCGATTGGCGTGTGAGGCATGTGTGTAACATAAATAATCATCTATTTTCTCCTTCTTCATTTATCCTATTTATAGAATATGTATGGATTAGATTAGGGATCCAAGAAAATTTTGACTGGGCCACCCTATTTGGGCTTTTACCAATCAAATTGAACCTCAAATTTTCATACAAATATTAATTTAGACCACTATAGAAATTAATATTGACCTATCCGTCCGAATCCAAATTACGAATAATCTGGGCTTCTTTTTTAATTAATTTATCACCCTTGTTTAAGATTATAATATCCATTAATTAATTTAAGCATGCTGCCGACTTTAATTAATTAATATCTTTTACCAACAGTGGTCTAGTTTAAAACATTATTTATTATACTTTGGGATATATTTCAAGCCAGCCGAGCTTCTGTATAATAAAACATTTTCTGAACACCACTTGGAGATATTATCAACCTGCTTCTCTAGGACACGATTCAATGCAATTACAATCCTATCACTGCTAGATATTGATTACCACTACCCAAGATAGCAGTATTCTTAGGTTACGAAAATTTGCATCTTTTGATAAGTCAAAGTAGTGTATAATCAGTACTGTATGCCCAATGTTATATACAAAGATTAAGAAATAAATAAGCACTGAGATTTCGTATTTCAGTAATCAACAAGAAAGACTAATCTCAACGTGAATTTTTCACTGTTATACCACGCCAGCTCCCTTAGTTTCCCAAGGTTAGGATACTTTCGGACTGACACTATAACCTTTCGCGATAGATTGTCCAATTTTATATAGGTTGTGATACTTCATTTTATTCTAGAAGGCACCAACTGAGAGACCTTTAGTAGTGATCTAAAAAACCATTCAGTCTACTATGCAGATGACTGATTAGTGGTATGCGAAGCAGCTGATTAAAGCTTCATCCTACCCAGCTGTATAAAAGGCAGTGGAAGTGCAGAGAGAGAGTTCTGAGCCCCCAATTCCGAGTTCCGCCTCCCGACCGCAAGTCTAATCCTTCACACTCCTCTTTGCATTTAGAATAGAAAGCTGGAATGGAGACGTCTGACGAGAGCACCAGCCGGGAGTCGACCTTCAGTTTCAGCAGAGTCACATGATCCGACCATCATCCACACCACAACTCCGATCTGCCTAGCCAGATAGTGTCGCATCTTGTTCATTTTGATGTTTTGAGTGAAACCAACAAATCTAAGTTGTATTTTCTTATTGACTTGTTGTTTTCAAGTTTGTGTTGTGTTTGAACTTTTATCTTGTTTTTGTAGTTATTAGATTTCCGCAATATTTCTAAGTTATCTAGCTTATTTAATCTTGTCGCCTGAAATAATTTTTTCTTTCAGTTTTTGTTTCCGTTTAAACATGTTCGTAGCTAGGATAGGAGGCAAAATTTTCATTTCAGTTTGTTTCAAGTTTTTTTAGTGTAGAAGATAGGTAGGTAGAACGATCCATTAGGCTAGTTTGAAGGCGTTTGATTTACATTTCGTTGTAGTTTAATTTGAGGATGTCCAGCTCGAGCAATTTCAGGCGGATTCCGGTCTTCCAGCTCTACAATTAGGGTTTAGGAGGCTGGAAGGGACAACCTATTGTAGTCCCGATTGTTTTAATTATCTGTAAGTACTGCTTTTACTTTTTTGCATAAAGTGTTAAAAGTGCAAACAAACTGCCCAGACCGTCAGTTACCCAAAATAGCTAAAGGCAAGTGAATTAGATATTGTACCATGTTGTCTCATACTTAGATAGGAAAGGGGTTTGACTCCACCTTACTTTTCAGAAATATTGTAACAACTAGTGTAGACCAGCAGCCTTGTTTAATTGCTTTTTATTCATTTGAGTTTAATAGTTAGTAAGTAGGTTTGTTAGAGGTACACTTAGGATTTCTTAGTTATGCTTTGTTCAATTTCTGTAATTTAGTTTAAATGTGTTTTAACCTATCTGACACGCCTTTTAACGGCCCAGTTCAGACTCGTACCCTTAATTAAGTAAAAGTTGTTAGCTGTCCACCTTTTCATTCTTAGACTAGTATAAACAACCCCTTATTCATTGCACGTAGTTAGTTCCCCCACATCCCAATCACAGCGTGGCAGCATCGCCGACATCACACATATAAACACACTCAAGTAGGGCTAAAGAAATCAATTCTTCGTGGGATCGACTCCCGCCTTACCAAATACTATCTTTAGTATAGAAGTAAAGTGGGGAACATAAATTCTTTTTGATCGAGTCTCCGTGGATTCAATGAGACACGAGCTACAACGTGGCCGAACTGAAGGTTCCGAAAGGGAGTACGTGACTCGAGGCACCCACCGTAGAACACGGGAAAAATGAAGTCGATCAAAAATAGCACCATTGCCGGAGATTGGCGTTTATTCTTAGTTGAGTTGTGTTTATGTAAATATCTTTTCGAACTTGTTTTTTTTCTTTTTTTTTTTATTTCTTTCTCAGTTTATGAGCCGGCCCTCACGTCCTAACCTGTTGTTCGATCCTGAGATCGATAGAATTGAGAAGAGGCTAAAAAGTCTAATGGACGCAATTCAAGGCATTGAACGGCTGTACGCTGCCTTATCTGAAGGATCAGAATCTGAGGAGAAAGGAATTGCAATAATCCCAACGCAAGTGTTTAGAATCAACGGGAGAATGGCTGATAGAGAGGAAGACCCCCTTTTGGAGGACCTCGCTTGCCATGTTACTGATGACCCCCAACCCCCATCAAACTACCCAAAGGAACCCTGCCTATAGAAATCAAGCTAGATCTAGTGAATGTGCTGCCAAAATTTTACAGGAAGAAAATGAGGACCTGTACAATTTTTTTAGCGAGTTCATCAAGATGTGCCGAATCCAGAAAAGACCCGGCGGAGTCACTAAAGAACAGTTCAGATTGGTGGTGTTACCATTCACAATATCGAGGGAAACAAATGCCTGGTTCGTAAGTCTAGGCCAGACTCGATAGAAACTTGGCCGGAAATTAAGAGGATGTTCTTGGAGTATTTTTTCTCTATCACAAAAACTAATGTCCTGAAGAAGGAGATTATTGGAGTCCAACAAGGGTTCGATGAGTCCCTGAACTCATACTAAGCACGCTTTAAAAGACTAGTGGACAGCTTTCCAAACCACAAGCTATCGGAGAGAGATCTACTTTAGTACTTATACCAAGGGATGACCGTGGAATCAAAAAACTTAGTAAACTCATCCAGTAGAGGAGGATTCTCCACAAGACGAGTTAGTAAAGCCAGGAAGGTGATCAAGACGCTGGTGGATGCCACAAGAGAGTATGAGGAGCCAAAGGTCCGACTTTTACGTATGGCAGCTCATGCCAGTGCCAACACGGACGAGTTGGAGGAAAAAATTGAAGCCAAAATCGACAAGCTGGATAAGATGCTGACCACAATGCTAGACAAGGTTGTACGAGAACTAGTGCCTGAAGAAGTGTCTGGAGCCTGTGGGAAACCGGGCCACATTTCGACGTACTGCAGAATGAAAGATGTGGAACAAACTCCCCAAGTCAATGCCGCAGGGTACTGGCAAAATCAGAGACAGAGGCGCGACCCTTTTGCCCCAACGTTTAATCCTGGATGGAGAGACCACCCAAATTTCAGATAGGTAGAGCCTAATCAACCAACACCAGGAGCTTTCATCCACCTCAGGTCCAAAACAATCAGAACAAGCATAATCAGCAACCCTACCGCCCACCATACCAAATGAATTTTCAATCCCATAATAACCACCCACCACCTAGGCAGCGTAGACCACCCAGGAATTTGGAAGACATGATGGATAAACTTATACACACACAACAATTTGTGCAAAAAAATTTGTAATTCAACAATGACGTTGTGTATAAGGTTCAGGATGCTCAGCGAGAGCAATAGGCTAGCCTAGAATCTTTGACGCGACAAATGACTCAATTAGCAGTGGCCATGAATGAAATTAGGGGAAATGAAGGGAGGATCCCTGTCATAGTTCAACAGCCAAACAAAGAAAACATGAGCAAGATAACTCTTAAGTTAGGCACAAAGTTAGATCCACCCAAGAAGAAAGAACTCCATGAAAAGAACAAGGAAATTGAGAGAACCACCATCCAGTTGCCCAGTGCACCAGTACATGAAGAAGAGAAAATCACATACAAGCAGGCCAGTTTAAAGCCTCAGACAGCACCCTCTTATCCAGGCAGATTGGGCCAAAGAAGCACAAAGAAGATCCTGTTGATTTTGTGTCAATTTTCAGCAAGCTTGAAATAAATCTACCCCTACTCTAAGCCTTAAAGATACTCCCTTTTGGGAAATTTGTTAAGGATTTCATTGTAGGAAAATCCAGAGGGAAAAGGAAGATAGTGATCATGATGACCTAGGTACATTCTCTTTGCCCATACAGATAGGGGATGTTTTAATTGAAAATGCTATGTGTGATCTGGGTGCTTCCATAAATGTTATGTCGTTATCTGGGTACAATAGTTTAACTGGAGTAGAGCTGATAGAAACTAAGGTTGTCATTCAGTTAGCCGAGAGGACATACATCTACCCAGAGGGAATGTTGGAAAATGTCTTAGTTAAGGTGCATGAGTTATGGTATCCTTCAGATTTTTATGTGATAAAAATGAATGAGTCATCACCTAATGATTCTAATGGAGTCTTGTTAGGAAGACCTTTTCTTAGAACAACAAAGACTATCATTAATGTCTATGATGGTACAATCTGAATGGATTATCATGGAGATAAATACACATTCAATATTGACAAGGCTATGAAAAAACCATTGGACATTGAAAATGTCCAATTTGTGGATGTGATTGGTCCTATAGTTCAAGGATACCTTGAGACATAGCTTTTGCAGATAAAAACTGAAGAATAGGGAAGGATTCTGACCAATCTAAGGCTCAGATGAATGAGCAAACTGTTGCAGTCACAAGGGTTAACCGTTGAAGAGATTGTGGCTAAAATCCTTGAACTCTATACAGTGGAGAAACCAGAACTCAGTGACGGGTTTGATTTGCCCAGTTTGTTACCCCAAGGAACAACTGAGTTTGAGGAAAACAAGTCAGAGCCAACGGAGTTGAAACCCCTGCCCTCAGAATTGAAGTATGTTTACCTAGGAGAAAAAGACTCGCTACCTGTAATCATCAGTAACAAGTTGGAATGGGAGCAGGAAGCCCAACTGATTAGAGTATTAAGAATCACAAAAAGGCTATCGGGTGGAATCTGGTCGACTTGGTGGGGATCAACCCTGACATTTGTATGCACTACATTCACCTAGAGGATGATGCCAAACTAAACAGAGAGCCGCAAAGGAAATCGAACCCAAATATACAGGAGCCGTCCTCAAGGAACTATTGAAGTTATTGGAAATGAGTATCATCTACCCAATATCAGATAGTAAATGGGTGAGTGATAAGACCAAATAACGACCCTTATTGATGGTCCAACTTGCTTGATTTAATTGTGCAAAATTAGCAAAAGATGCAGGTTTTTGGCGCTTATGGCTGGGGTTCGGCACGCGTTAACTAGGCAGTTTGGGCATGGTTTGGAAGAAGAAGCCGAAGAAAGGAAGCATCGGTCAGTAGGCCAGAGAAGAAGGACAGAAGAAACATGGAAAGACATTGCTAATTTCGAGGAATGAAGCCTCAGGAGCAATGGTGGGTATGCGATGTAGCAGATTCCTGCGCCAACCCTATCTTTACCTATAAAAGGCGAGTGAAGGCGCAGCGGAAGGAGGTTGTCGAGTGGAGTTTCAGCAAGGTTTAGAGATGTTTTCCAGCCTTCCTTCTTCAAATTTTTAGGGTTTTTAGGTAGAAAAGCTCTTGTTTAGATCGGTAGTTAGCTTACCGCCTATAGTGTTCAAGTTACTTCCTTGTCCAAATCTATTACTTTAGCCATGAGCCTAACTGTCGTTCTTGCTAGCCTTAGCTCTGTTCCTGCATTTTCTGTTCTTGTTGTTGCTTTCTTTTAATTTTCGTAGTTGGTTTGTAATCAGAACAATATTTCAAGTTTCGAAGTTTATGCAAGTTGAAGTTCTTGTTTATTTCCGTCTAGTTGTTACTTTGATTTAGCCGACAAAGAAGTTTTACCGTTTAGTAGTTTAACAAACTTTTCTTCAAATCAAGTTCAAGTGTTTTCAATGGCGTTTTTCAGATCTTTAGTTTCAAGTTCAAAAGCTTTAGTTAAAACTCTTTCAATTCCGCAAGTAGTCAAGTTTTGCGTAGTTTAGAAGAAATCAACACGTACGATTAGGCCAGTTTGAAAGTGTTTTTCCAGTTTTCAGTTATGGAGTCGATCATGGACTAAGCCCACCGGAGTTCTTCCAAGTTAAATTTCGATACCTTGGTCCTTTACAATGGGATTGAAGGGTTGGAAGGGATGAATCCACTGATCCAATCAGTTTTTCAGCTTTTAGTAGTCGTATGTGATTGCAGTGTGAATGCGTTGGCAGTATAGCAGAAGCAGATGTAGTTAGTACCTGTCTAGGGACCACATTAGCCCCACTTAGTCTTAGAGCGCCACCTGTCCACTTGTCCTACACCTTAACCGCCACTGCATCTTTACTTTAGCCAGCTCATCTAATCTAATTTAATTAGTTAACCCAGCGTAGATTAGTTTAGAAAACAACCCTAGGTTAAGTTAGTTAATCGTGTTCAACTTTTTAATCCGTTCTCACCTTTTCTTAATTACTGGACCACATGTCACTTGCCCAATTGGTACCCGTGGTTAGTAGTGCCATAGTAGTATCTAGTCATCCTTTCTTTTAAAAACCTACTTAGTGTGATATTTCTTTTCGTGTCCAGTAGTCAGTTCTCCCAAACAAAAGGCGTGGCGGCATCGCCAAAACCACAAAATACGCTCTCAACTAGGGCAACCCAATACATCTCCTCATGGGATCAATACCCGACCTTACCACTTACTAGCCAATAGCACTTGGGAAGTAGGGGAACACAAATCTTTGATTGAGGGCTAAATGTCTTGACGACGGCACGTGTCTAAACGGCACAAAAACTCTCCAATCAAAATGGCGTTGTAGCCGGGGAGATGGTGTTTGATCGATCTTATTTTATCGGGTTTGTCGAATTCGGGTATAGACTAGGAATTTAAAATATTGTACGCAGGATTTTTACGTGGTTCGATCGTTAATGAGATCTACGTC
>JAYDZE010551969.1:0-13442 GCA_034509125.1 Monilaria moniliformis | reverse complement strand
TTACTAAATTAATTATTTTTAAATTATCGTCGAAACCCTTGTCCGACGATCGGAGAAATCACTGTTCCGACTAGCCCGTTTTTAGGGATGTTACATGTACACATAGGACAGAAATTCTAAGCTATTCCACTGCAAAATTTTGTTGCAATAATAAAGAAAACTACCATTAAGATTACGGGGATTCCAACAATAATTGATGTTGGAAGTCGTTTGCATTTCCTTCGATAAATCTATCCAGATCAATAGGGGTGTATTTATGATTTTTTTTTAAATAAAAATTTATTTTACCTAAACTAGCCTTATTTTAGGAAGTTTGAAAATTTCAGAATTGGAAATGAATTACTTTTGTATATTTTCTATAAATCATAATTCATTCGTAGTTCAAACTCCTGTCTCTCCATTCATTTTCAAGGGAAATGAAAAAGAAACAAGAAATAAGATGAAGAGATAAATAACAACCATCAATATAAGAGTTTTTAATGTGAAAACTTCTAAATTGGAAAAAATATCACGATCCACCAAGGAAAAATAATTATATGATACAATTACATGATATTCCTCTCACTCTCACCCCAACATTATAACAAACTTAGGAAAAACTCTAACTCTTCTATCAAGATTCTCCTATAAAAAGTAGTGACGGATCCAGACCAAACAAATAGGGGTGGAAAAAAATAAAAATAAAAATAAAATTAAATATAATACTCAAATATATTTTTTATAATAAAAAATAAATAACATATTACAATTCAAGTAGCATTATCGTCTGTTAACTGCGACAACTGACTTCTACGATTATCCATAACTTGAAAATGTTTCAAAATTCTTTCATTAGATATAGTAGCCAACATAGATCTTTCATTGTATGTTGCCAAATTGTCGTTCAATCAATCATCTTCCATCCTATTTCGTAGGTCGGTTTTGACAAATTTCATGACAGAAAATACTCTTTCAACAGATGCAGTAGCTACAGGTAAGAGCAATACCAACTCAATCAAGCGATAAACTAATGGAAAATTTTTATTTTATTTTTAGTTTCAACAATCTTCCGAGAAAGGCTACCCAAATCTTCAATACCAATCAATCGTGCATCTCTTCTCACAACATCAATAAAAATTTGTAGTTTTTGAGACAATATCATGCGGTCACCAAATGAGAAGTCTTTTGGATAAAGACTGGCAAGATGAACAGGTTTATCAATATTAAAGAGGAGAAATCTTTTTTGGATTAAAACATGCCATACAACCAAACAAGTCTGTGGTTGATTCAGAGAAAAAATTTCACATCTCTTGTATAAGTAAGTCAACAATCTAATTGCCACATAAGAAAAAATAAGAAACAAGATAATTCTAATTTAGTACACGAATAAGATAGTACAATTTCAAATTACCTGGCAAAATATTTCCACACGATAGTGATGGTAGTTAGCGATGCTTGTGTCATTTCTCATACGAATCCGTCTTGATGCAAGATCAGCCATATTTGTGATTGGAATGTCATTTGCCCCACACAAAAAATCCACTTCTTGCAAGAATGTTTCTCATCTAAATTCTCAAAATGATCGCAAGCCTTCTTTCACATTCTCTATATATTAAGTAAATTGCATTTAAAATATCTTGATCTCTTTCTTGAAATGCACAAGATAATGGTTTTATCCTCCCTCACAAATGTTTCATCGATATCATAATAAATACAAACTCATAAGTCTTCATCTTTTGTAGAAAACCTACAGTTGTTCATCTTGTTTCTCGGTGAACTCCATCAACAAGTATGTTTTCAAGTACTTTTGTTACCAAATGCCACATACTTGCAAGACGATTTATAGTAGCATAATGAGATCCTCATCGAGTGTCACTGATGCGTATTTTAGAGTATATATTTGATTAATAAAATACCCTAAAATCCCTTCTAACTGCAAGAGAACAGTGTCGAAAGTAGCAATTAGGGGTCGAACCCACAGGGAGATGAATTGATTGTTTAACCCATAAAATAAAATTGAAAGAGAAGATTTTGAAAATATAAATAAAAATAAAAAAGCTGAAAATAAATAATCAAAGAAAATCAAAGGCAAAAGTTAGTTTCAGTAAGATGAAAAAGGTTGTCCCTAATATGTTTCAGATGATTGTTGTAAATGAGTGACTCAAATATGGGTTCCTAGTTCAATTTCATAACATTAAAATTTGTGTCTATTTTACACTCTCACGACACTGAACATGTCAGAAGAATTGTAGAATTAAGATAAGCTGAACACGTCTCAAAATTCTTGAATACTAACCTAGACTCCTGTGGAAGCTCAGTAAATCCAGATTAATACTTAAACACATTCGACACAAAAGATTAACACATTCAACTGCTTTAACCTAGACTCATGTTTAAGCTCAGTAAGACCTAGATGAGCAATTAAATATATTAATTAACCTTTAAACTTTTCTCTAAACAATACTCAATTTTTAGGTTTTTATACTATGTAGTGTTCCTATTTCCCAAGTTAAAGAGACATCAGAAAAAATGCAAGATTAAACTACCAAAGGTGCACACTTAAATAGCTTAAATAAATAAAAACCATAGTATAAAATAATCCATGAAATCAAACATAGCAACAGTTGAGTCAAGTCAAAACATTATTCATCCTACTACATACTACGGATAACAGGAAAATCTAGCCTAACATGGAGAAAATAGCACCAAAAGAAATAAAACCTGTGATACACATGGTGTCAGATCTCTGTGGTGTTGTCTTCTCGGTGTTTTGGTCTTCCTCCCCTCCTCTTTTTCTCTCAATTTCGCCTGTTATTTGCTATAGGGTTTCAAAGATGTCTTTTTGTCTCTGAAAATTGATATTTATAAACATTCACGCGTCAATTGGGTTCGGCCAGGTGGGCTCTGGTCAAGACCCACTCGCCTTCTCCAAACTTCTTCCTAACAAACAAAAGTATTTACAAGCGGGTGAGAACTCAATAAACATACGTGAAAACTTAGGGAAAATATTATAATATTTTATTTGCATCAGTCACCTAGTCTCTTCAAAGAATTTTCTTGATTTTGGCTTCTACTGTACCTATTTCCCATTTCTCCATCATTTCAACTAGTCTATCATGTTTAATTTGTCGAAGTCTACCTGCCCTTTTGCAATCGAGCCAAGATACCTAAGAAAATCACAAACATATTGATTTGTTTTGCACACAGCTACACATATCAATTGAAGTTGATGGGCAAAACAATGGACATAGCATACTGATGGGTTTTCTTTTAAAATAAATGATTTCAATACATTAAATTCACCTCTCTTATTTGATGCTCCATCATATCTTTGGCCTCTCAGTCTTGACAAAGATAACCCAAATTTGGCAATTACAAAGTCAATTGCCTCTTTCAAACATATTGCTGAAGTTTCTTTAACATGAACCAATGCTAAAAATCTTTAGATTATCTCTCCATTCATGTTCACATATCTTATAAGAATGGCCATTTGCTCCTTTATTGAGCAATCCCGTGACTCATCGATCATGATAGAAAAGAATCGATCTCCACGTTCTCTCAATATTTCAAGTGTGGTTTCAATTGCACAAGCATTAACCATATCATTTTGAATTGACAGATATATCATTTGATTATTCCCCGGAGCATTTTTCAAAATAACTTTACCAACTTCATCATTCCTTAAACCATACCATTGTAACATCTCAAGAAAATTACCTTTGTTTAAGGAAGTTGAGGACTCGTCATGTCCCCTAAAAGGCAAACCTTTATTGAGAAGGAAACGAATAACATCACGAGTTGCAGTCAAACGAATTCGATATTCTTTCTCTTTTGTTGCAATACCTCTACTAACAACATAGGTTACACTTTGCCTTTGATTCAAAATACTTTCATATTCTATTCTATCTCTATTGTGTGAATTGCTTGTATCACCAACATGACCTCGGAATTTTTCAAGTGCCTTATTCCAATTAGAAAAACTACCACTAGTCAAGGATTCATCTCCCGGTGCCACAGAATCACGCTTGAGAAGAAAACACCAAAAGCAATATGTAGCATCTTTCGATATACTATATTCAAGCCAATCACGATCTTTGAACTAAATATCTGTAAAACCTCTATTGTCTTTTTCATATTATTATTTTGGAAAATCATGACCTTTTGGTTGACATGGACCTTTAGCTACATATTCTATACGAATACGGTCACGAATATTCACACCATAATTAGCATTTGGATCTCGTAAACCGGGATCCGCAACAATCTCATTTTCACCAATTTCTATTTGGTCCGAATTACTATCAACGATCACATTTTCTACTACACCTTTTGATTCTTGGTCAATTCTGGCACTAGAAGAACCAATTGAAACTCTAGGTATTTTCAAAAGAAATTATCCATTACCTAATGAATCAACACACAACACAACAATCATAAATCAATTTAATTGAGGAATTCCCGATAAATCAATTAGTTATAGTTTGATTGGGCATTAATTCCTCAAATTCCATAATTCAAGATAAACATGAAAATATGGTGATAAATTCATAATATTAAATTTAGTATACATATAGTATTTTACATGTATCACATGAAGAGTAAGTTTAACTAATTAGCAATAGCACATACTTCATATATAAAATAGAAGCAAATAGCGTAAGTTTTCAATTTCAATTCCTCAATTTCTTTTAATTTCTCTTTTTTCTTCAATGTTTCTATTTTATTTCGAAAACAAAGAATTTAGAATATAAAATGATAGATTAATAAACAATATTAGTATATCCACTTCGTAAATAAAAAAATATCTTTGTTTTGTCAATTCTTTTACCTCTATTTTAGGCTTTAATTTCTTCAAAGTAAAGTCAACAAAAATAAACTTAATTTTTTAGTATTATTAAATTTTAACTTTGAACTTCATTATCTAATATCTATACCTTGGCTTTCATAATTTAAGCTATCTACAACTTATGAACTGTAAAGCATTTAATATAGGCAATGTGATGTGAGTCACTTGACAATGTCTAGTGTCTACCCCTATATAACTATAATTTATTCAAACTTTAAATTAAATAAAATAATAGGAGACTCAATTGTTAGTAGTATTATTAAATTATAAAAGTAAAAGCTGTGAACTGTCAAGCATTTAAGTATAAATATCTCTCTTACTTTACCAATTATTCATTAAAATCCGTGCCGTCCACCAATGAGACTATTTTTGGTGGACGGAGGGAATATAAAACATGTAAGGGCTGACCACAAGCAAATCAATTAATTCGAATAATTATATTAAAAATATATCCCTTTTTAGCATCATCAACGGGAGCAACAAAATATTCAAATATATCCTGAGCACAAAAAAGAAAATAGAAATTCATAACAACCTTATACATTTCGATATATATCATAGTTTTAATGTTGTCAATATTATAGATATTAGTTATGATAAGAGTAATACTAAAATAATAAACATAAATTAAATAATACCATTGCATGATCAAAATTTGTAAAACCTTGTGAGATTGTCTTAAACAACAAAATTTGTAAGGCATCAAAATCTGAATTCAAAAACAACTAAATATTAATAAAATCATAATATGTCACTCCATACAACGTTCGAGTCAAGATCCGAATCCATTATACATATATTTAGCATATGGCCATCTTACACAGTTTTTTGTGAAATCGTATTGATATTAATGTTTGTTTTTTACTTTGACTATCAAATATATAAAAGAGTAGTGATAAATGTACATAAATTTTCCTTACATAATAGGCTTTTTTTAAAATATTTTACATCTAAATCTATTTCTAAATATTATTTAATTTAAAATAAATTAATATATTATATATTTATCATTCTGCAATAATTTAAGAAAAAATTATCTTTTTTAAATTAGATATCTGCAGATTTAGAAAAAGATTAACTTTTCCATTGAATATCTACATATTTATCTCAAAATTCAATTTTGTGGCTTTATTTGAAGGATCAATCAAACCAATTTTTATTCATATCTTTAAAAATATAATAGGGGCAATTTAGTAAAAAATAATAAAATTAGTTTAAATAAAATAGATTCAATTTAATTTAAAATTTAAAAATATTATATATGTACAATTATATACATTTATCTTTTTCCTATATAAAAATTGAGTGTCCAAGCATAAAATAATTAAAATACAAAAAAATTATTTTAGATTGACTTGCCATAAGATAAATGAATATTTGAAATCTCGACTCAATCTCATATTATTGACTTATGAAATAGTCTCACACGAAACTCCGTTAATTTTAAAGTAAGGAAATAGACTACTTTCCCAAACTAGATTTCTTAAAAACCAAACGAGCCAATATATAATTTCACACAAAACTCTCTCAAACTTTCGAAGAAAAAAAAAAAAACACTCTCTACCCAAAAATTGTGATAGTACTTTAATCTAGTAAGTCATGAATTGTATGTGCTTTCGGCTGCATCAACACTTCTGTATTCTGCCTCTAAAAAAACACTTCTGAGTTCTGATAAAAATAATATAGAATTATTTACAAAAGCTGCTTATGGATACACTCGTTCTTTTAAAATAGGAAAATAATTAATAAAGCTGGATAAAATGATATAAATAGTAGATTTACAAGATAACTGGCCCATCGCAGCCATGCATCAGCTAGCATTTCTTGGTGAGGACATTGCTATTCAATCCTATATATGCCAATAAAAGAAATTGAGTTTAGTTCATAAAAGAGAACACAGTATGTATATACGCTGACTCCTCAAAGTCACGTCTACTTATTCTAAGTAATAACTGAATATTTATTCTCATAAGATTTTGTTTCCTATCTTCTGAAAAGCAAAATATATTTTCGTGAAAATGTTGATCATCCTTCTAAAATCTTACTAAAAATAGAATTGCAACTACAATACTCGCTCTATCTACTAAAAATAGTCGTGTTTTTCCATTTTGGTTCATCAACAAAAATAAGTGTCATTCGATTTTTAGAAAAACTTTCACAACATTACATAATTCACTAATTCTCTTTTCTACAACTTTTTCTCTCTCACTCTCGTTAAAACCTGTGTCATCCACTAATAAGACTATTTTTAGTGAATATAGATGTATTATACTACGTGAAAATTTGAGAAAAATGTATTATGAAAAATAATAAAAAATATCGTCTATATATTCGTACCTTTGGAATACTCGGGCGGGATCTGATCCTAAAATGATTGAGCTTGTGCTGGCTTCTTCAAGCTCGTGAAGCTTAACCTCAAACAGAATTAAACAAAAGCTCTTAATTAGTAATTAATGAAGGTGATATATAATTAATTGTTATAACAAAAAATAATGCAATATCCTTAAAGAAGTGGTGGTCTTAATTAAAACAGTCACCTTCTTTTGGAGATTAGTGTTGTCTTCTTGAAGGTCTTTGTGCTGCATGCAATGGACATATGATCCGATACATTTACCGTTTTATTTATCATTAATTTAGTAATAATTGCGTGGATATAATACAACAAGTGTATTTGATTAAATATTGAACTGAATAAAATTTGAAATAGTTTTTAGAACCGTACCTTTTTCTTCAGATAGTTTATTTGTTCCATTATGATTCGTCTCTGTTGAATGAAATTTTGTGAATTTTCAATGAAGCGACTCTTCCTCAAATATTTTATTAATTAAGAAGTTCATGATTATCCATTGAGATCATATCCATGTGGTAAAGGATTAGTTTTAGATAAACTTTGTTTGCAAATAAAATAAAATAAAAATTTGAAACATAACCAAATATTTCATGAACTGTTTCAACAATTATACCTTCTTAGAGCGAATTCGTTCGACCCCAACTCTTAATTGGCGCTCTAATTGATTCAACTCTTTCATGCCTAATCCAGAGAGATTTTCTCCAGCAAAATGTCTATGAAATAAGATAGAGGTTGATTATTGATATTGTAATTAATAGCTATGTATATATAGCAATTGTCATATATTAATCTTCACTCTGCATATGCCCATCAGTGGCGGAATCACAAATAGTAATGGTGGGGTAATTGTCCCACCTCAACTTTATGTACCAGAACTCCTAATATTAAAAAATATTCTAAATATATATAAAGATTGCCCCATCATTTTTTCAAATAGAAGCAAAAGATAAGTTTGACTTTTATCTTATTCTATTTCATTAGTATGCCAGTATGTGAGAGAGAATAAAAAAATAGAGTGAGAGTCTTCCGTTCAAATTTCAAAATCTTCATCAAAATAAGCACTTTAGATTTATTATCTTTATTCTATAAATTCAGTTTATAGATTTCAAACTATAGTGCTGTGAATTTGTGATAATAAGATAATTTCAATTTATGTTTTAGCCATTTAGGGTTTGTATTCAAACAATATCAATATAATCCGACTGTGGCACTCCCAACTGTGGAAAGAGCTTATTAAACTTATTAAACTTGTACTTGTTTTACCTATGGCAACTGCAATTGTGGAAAGAGTTTTTTCTGCCACGAATATTGTGAAAAATCAGCTTGGAAATAGGATGGGAGATCGTTAGATGAATGATTGTTTGGTTTAGAAATAAATTTTTGATACAGTTGATAATGAACTGATATTACGCTACTTCAGAATATGAATAATCATAAGATATTATTATAAGGATATTTTATTTATATAAATTTTGTCTAATTTATTTTGGAATTTTAAATATTTTACCCTTAGTCAGGGCCTGGCTCTGCCACTTATTGCCACAATGTAAGGGGCCATGCCTGCCTATACTACCAGGAGCATACTTTACAAAATTAGTTAACTCGATTACTACTTTTGCGTATTTGAATTAGTTTTCATATGATTTTTAAAACACCATCTTTTAATTTAGTTTACATCACGTACGGTACCAATGTTTTCAGTGATAAAACTATCTCGTTTCATCCATTATATGACAACCTTTCATCAATAAAATAACGTTGTCTTAGAATACACAATGGACAATCTTTGCTTAAAAAACTATGAGTGTTGTAATAATAAAATAAAAAATAAATAAATAAAAAGTTATATTGTTGCATTGTAATTGCAACATTTGGAAAGTTACATAAGAATTGTACATTTGGATAATCTTAATATTTTTTTAGACAATAAGCCAAAGTGGGATCTACTCATTTTGCTATAGTAAAGACAAATTCTACCCGCTTTTATATGAAATATAAAAAACATATACCCTCTCTTTTGTCGTTCCTGCATTTGCACAATCTCGTGCATCGTGCTGGAAGGTGAAGTGGTAAATTTTTGGACATTAACCCAGTAAATGAATAATACTATTTATATTTATGTTATATTAATGGGTATAGTGCTTTTTTTTCTAAATCAAAATGGTAATTTTTTTCGATCAATTAACCCTTATACTGGCTAATAATAGATGTTAACAGAGAAATAGATGGTACGAATACGTACTTCTCTCTTGCTTCCAGAGCCTCAATTGTTCTGCTCAAGTCCTCAATTTCATTTCTCCACACCTGCATAGTGAAGCAGTTTGATGTCTTTCACCACTACTCTCATTATAACAAAAATTGCAGAATAAAAAACTTTAAAAGAATGTTAAAAATTTAAAATAGGGTTAATTAGTATAAAATATATGAACTGTGCCCTCATCTTGGTTTGCATATGCAACTTTTAATTTTTTTTCTCAAATACATGAATTTTACATATTATTTGTAACTTTCTCCCGATTTCATTCTCCGATTAATTGAAACCATCTTGGCAGCCGGAATTGTTAGCAGGACACACCGCCTCGTATACAAAACAGTGTAGGTTTACATTTAATCATACAATTATAATTCATGTTAGCCTCAGTTTTGCAAGAAAATGAAATCGAGAGAAAATTGCAAACAACGTAAAGTCTACATATGTGATAACAAGATTTGAAAGTCAGGCGCAAAACCAAAATAGGGACAAAATTTGTGTATTTTAAACCAATTGAACCTTTAAAATCCACATAAATAAATTATTAATGCAGGTATAAGATACCTCCATGGATGTGATGCCTTGTTCATCTGTGTCGGCTATTCCTAATTCAATTTTGTACCTTGTAATTGTCCTTTTTATCCTGCAGCGACAAAAACGACACGTCTCATTACATACACCGTCCGTTAAATTAAATGCAGCCAGTACTAATTAAACATATTTCCTGAAAATAATAATTTTAATAATGAAAAAATAAAAAGAAACTGGAGAAGAAAACCTACTCATGACTGGAAAACTGGTAAGCCTTTCCAGAAGGTGAGAAGATGATGAGAGCAACCTCAGCATCGCAGAGCACGGAAAGTTCGAAAGCTTTCTTCAACAGACCATTTCTCCGCTTTGAGAATGTTACCTGCCTATTTGTCGGATTCTCTATCCTCTTCAACTCTACTTTCCCTCTCCCCATTTTTCTTTCTCTATGTTCAACAATTAAACCTTAACTATTTTTTCACAAAAAGTAATGTCTGAGGAGAAGTGATGAGAATGTGAGATTCACTTGGAAGGCTAAACAAATCAAAAGAGAAAGCAAAGACAGAGCGTGTCCAAAAGAGTTATACTTCTTCTACACATGATGTTCTAGTCCCATGCAGGTTTTATAGCGGGGGTGTAGAGAGAGAGAGATGGACAGAGATCTAGAGAGAGAGAGAGAGTCTTGTTTTGATTAGGGATCAAACAACATAGGGTGACACAGAGTCTTACCACACAAAATAAACTAGGGTTATGCTTTTGGTGGGACATGGTGTCCTTGGCAACAGTCCATTCATTTCGTATACTATTCATTACATTAATCAAAATTTCAAACATAAATCATAATATTGTTCAAAAATATCAAAAGTTTGCCACGACAACCTCACAACATTTCTTTTGTATTGGTTGTATTTTGAAAGTGTTGCATAATAGTTTCATTAGTATAGTTATGCAAGTACTATAAATATTATAAAATCAATTCTAAAGACTTCCTAGTGAAAACGATAGAAGTAATTAATTTTAATTATTAAGTAAGTTCGTTTTATTTATACACGCTAAAATATTCATATTCCAAAAGAATTAAATGCTCTTTAATCAGACGATGATGGTATTCAAATCTTGAACTTTTGGCCTTAGAGGTGCCACTCCATCACTAGGTGATCATCTCGTAGGGGATAAACTAGATATATTAATACAATAACCATAATTATAGAAGCAATTAATCAAGACTTCAGAAATTAACTCTTAAGACAACTTTACCTAAAAAGTTATTTATAAGTATCGCTATATATTATCTCACAGATTTCAAATCTTGAACTTTATGTACCTACTGAAAATCCATAGTAATATATCAACTAGAATGAGACTAATAACAAGCAACAACTGAGTATGTATATATATATATAGAGAGAGAGGGGGAGGGAGGAGCGGTGGGGCACTTCCAGTTCATAACAACAAATTACTTTAATTCAAATTTGTTTAAATGTAAATTTACTAACACCCCTCTTTTTGTATCCATTTTTTTTAATCGAAGATGGTGGCCCCCTTGCCCCCGCTGTAGCTACGTCTTTGACTGTATACCTGCATACATGTTGGAGTGGAAATAAGTGCACATAGTGTATAACACTTCTATCCGGGAGGTGTTTATGAAATTCGAACTTATAATTTTGTCATGAGATATATGTACAATCTATTGTAGGCCACCCAGAAAAAAAGTTGTGAAAGGCAGCTTCTTTTTAAGACTCCAGATAGTTGTTTGGTAAAATTTTGCCTAAAAAAGTTTCACGGTAATACTAAAACATAGCTGCACATGCAGATTATATAAGAATCAATTCAATATTTCTCTATTATCTGATTTATAATTTAACAAGCTAACTGTAATAAATTTTCTTTCAGCTGCACACTCCCACACATTTTAGGTGACTCGTAATTTCTACTTATAATTGATTGGGGGAAGAGTTTTACAACTTAGTTGCACTTATTGTCAAACTGATAATAATAGTACTAATCGTATTAACTTTTAATCCATACTCAAATAGCAGGCCTTGTAAGCTTGCAAGTTTTCGTTAGAGTATATAGACTTTCAAAAAACCTATATCTCGCTGGCCTAGCTAAACTAGCCCAGATAATAAATTAGTCTTCTTAAAGAAAAAAAATCGAAGAAGAAGAAGATTTTTAGAGTGGCTAGACGTTGGAACCGTATCTGATATTCTAATCTGTTTTTATTACTTTGGTATATATGTACATGACTTATGTACTGATAAAAAGAAATATAAATTAAAATTATATGTTCTCGTAGATGATTACCTTTGGGAAAGTTGGTCACCACGATCAAATAGAAATTCTTGATTGACATGATTATAAGTACACTTATTGCAATTGAGCATATATGGAGTCATGACTTTGGTGTAATTAATAATGGTGAATCCAACACCTTAGGAGTATTCTCATGTCTCACCTCGGTGGTTATTGATTTTCGGTAAGAAATATGAAATTTGTTTCATTTGGCCGGACGATTGAGATAAGTTAGAATAGATATTTCAATCTAGTCCGAAAACTGAGGGCTAATCCGACTAGGCCGAAAAAGATGGGCTATGACTAAAACTTTCTAATTCGAAAATTTTGAATCCGATTGACCTAAATAAAAAATAACTCGAGTTTGATAGTGCTGGTCCAATAACCAAGTGAGTATAACCTTAAGCAAGTTGAAGTTGAAATTACGCTATTTTTGCATCTAATATGAGGTTAAGTATCTTGATTGACAAAATAAGACCTATTTCTTTTTTTTTTTTAAATATGGTTATCGAAAAAAAATACATATTAAATTTGTTTGCATAAATTTTCTAGTCCAATAGGCTAGGAAACCCAAAATCTAGAGTCAAGGCACGCGGATTTTTATTTTTATTTTTTTTCATTCGATTTATGCCTGAATTATAACTGACTATTTTCTTATATGACAAAGAAATAGAGAACTCTCAATATGAGTGCCAAAAAAATAATAAGACTCATTGAAACTGCAACTTAATTCCGACGATTCATTGAGAAGAATATATACCTGTGTGTGTCGGTTTAGCTTGAAGACCAAATTAATTAATAATTGCTAAACGACCAGGTCTAATAATTGATTATTTTTTTTACGGATACTTGGTTATTTTTATAGTAGTATCGAAACTAAATTAATAAGAATATAGGCCAGTCAACTATGTGATAACATTAAATGCATGGACGACGAAATACAATTCAATTGGTAAGATGCTTCTTCTTCATCCAATATATAATTGTAGTTGATCAAGTCATTTAATGTGCGTAAGTATGGACGTGTATGAATTGTAACTCTTAAAAAGTACTCCATATATATATATATGTATATATAGAGTTGTAATCAAATCCGAACCAATTCTTATTGCAGAACCCAGAATCAATCTTGATCGTCCATTTCAAAAATCAAACGGTAGATATGCATAACACGTGGCGGCTTTATAATAGCCGAA
>JAYDZE010551958.1:0-13443 GCA_034509125.1 Monilaria moniliformis | reverse complement strand
TTCTTCTTCTTCTTCTTCTTCTTCTTCTTCTTCTTCTTCTTCTTCTTCTTCTTCTTCTTCTTCTTCTTCTTCTTCACCATCACACACAAACACGCACGCAGAATCTACCTCGTCTCTGTAAGTCAGGTGAATAAGCTCGTTGTAAACCAACAATCATGTCTTCGTCTTAGCTTCATCTTGATCTCATCTGTCGTGATGTGTGGTTCGAAATCCTAGCCGGGATATCGAATAAGGGCGACGAATTTGCGGTTGCGGAGGTAGGTGGCGAGGCAGGGAACGAAAAAATGATAGAGGAAGGATCGATGATGTGAAGTACAAGATTATACTCATCTTTTGTTTTTCGTTTGAGGGAACAAGTGAAGAATGTGGGAACCCACATTAGGAGACTTGGATTGTATCCCATGGATTTACCTTATGAATATTGTGTCAAGGTTCGGTTTGATCAAAAAATTCGTGAAACATTTGAACTGTTGTGAACCAGAAAAACCGACCGATTGGACCGTGAACCGCCAACCGGTTGAACTAGTCCCACTATTTTTTAAAAGGGCCTGTGGAAATCGGCAGCAAAACCCGCCCAAATTGTAGAGAGAATATAACGCTATCAGATTGGAGAGAGACAGTGATGATGCTACCGGCGACAACGACGTAGACGAGCGGGGGATTACTCGCCGGAATTTATGGAGAGAGAGAGAGGGTTTGCGCTGATTTGTGCGACTTTTGAGAGAGGGATGTCGAGACAACCATGGCTACAATGGCCACTGCTAGACAGATGTGGAGATATGGCGTCGATAGGTCACAGAATTCGTCCAAGCTTTAGCCGATTTGTTGTACTGTGTGTGCCCCATGAGTTGCAAAGAAGGGAAATTAAAGACAGAAGAAGATGATGAATTACAATAAAATAAAATAAAAAGAGATAGAGGTTACGTCAATTTTTTTTTTAAAAAAAGATGTAAAAAAGAAGAAAGAGAGAGTGATGACTAAGAGAAAAGAATGAATGAAATGAACTAATTTCTTTAATTAATTTGGGCTCCTATAATTAACTCTAGAATTAATTTTAATTAACTGTATTAGCTAGATTATTTTTTTTGTCTAATTATAAAACTCCATTCGGTCCCTAAAATAGTTTTGTTGGGGGATGACACCAGTTTTAATAAAAAGAGTTTTGAAATTTTGGTGTGTGTGACTATTGTCTGATTTGTTATAATTAAGAAGACATTATACAAAATTTGAAGGAGAATGAGAATGAATATACATGGAGAATGTTACAGCGAAGCTTGTATATATATATATATATATATATATTTCGGTCCAACCAGTGGTTCGACCAGTCCGACTAGTTGAACCATGAACCGATAGCTTTGCCGGTTCTTAAAACATTGGTTCTTGGCCATTTACTCACTCGTTTATTCTCACTTTAACAAACAATTGTTGTTCAACAATTTCATCTGCAACACCATGCTTGGTTTTTAAGTAAATAAGTTGGTATTCTGAGGAGAAAATATTAAAGATAATGGTGAGATAGTTACCAAAAATGGAGTGAACAATGTTTGGAGAACAAACTAAAATAGAAAAATGAGCAATGTTTTAAGGGACATAGGGAGTATCAACTTATATACTTTTTAGTAATTTTCTATCATATTATAATTTTGCAATTTTTTTTTCATTTAGGGTTTCTCAACTATACTTCAAAATCGAAATAATTAATTCTCCAACTACTGCAACCAAGCCTAGGGCTCAAGGATGAACCCTAGGTAACCCCCTGGGTCAATAACGCAACCATCGCGTTGTTGTAGTTGAGTCATCACAGAAGGTGTGATCCACCTATTGTTTAAAACCCAAGCTATGACGTTGTCTTACAATGTTGCCGTTGTTGCTTCAGCATTAAGGGGTTGTCGAACCTTATGGCCAAACCATAGGGTCCATCTTCAAACCCCACTACTTTGTCCTCTATCACGCAACTACATAATCTGCCGTGGGCACAACTGCTTGCGATGCGTATCTTCATCTCTCTATTTGCTCTACGTCTCTTCTTTGACTTGTAGATTTGATAATCGATAGAGCCACGAAGAACGATGATGAACAACATCATTTAAACATGTTATAACACACACTTATTAACCATACATGTAGTTAATTTTACGGAGTCGATTTTTTTAATACGAGCTTGTATACCGATTGAAAGAACTATGAATTCAACATCGTTCAATTTGCACGAGGATCTTTTTTGGATATCTAACTACGACATATAATAATAATAATGCTAAGCATGCTCCCAATATGTAAAACATATCACATAGTGTTTATCATAATACCTTGAAGTTTCTATGTAATTTGATCAATGGTAGACTCCAATTCTGATATTCAGAACTGTATTTCGTGATCAATTCTCAATGTTTGATGGACAACAATTTTCTGAAATCTATTCTTGAATAATACATTTATTGCACCAGTGCCGCTCTTTCTATTTCTCTATTTTTTTAACCTAACAAATTATATATTCTGGAATGTACATTATGTAAATCTAGTTATTAAATAATTAGATATAAGAGACATTATCAAATATAAAATACTTTATGGTCTTAGTAGGGCCAACACTTTTAGTGGGCCTGATGATTCGAGGCTTGTATTAGTTTCAACGAATCTCATATTTGAAATATTGAACATCCATTAATTGATTAAAGCTTCCAACAACTTATACTAATTAATCTATTTAAACTCTTAAGTAGTACACTTCTAGTATTTATAGCCGCAAAAACTGCATTCATATATATACGTGCGTAGAAATTTTGGGGCATTATAAGTTGGATGAATGAAGTACCACTCAATCTTATTATCGTATCTAAACTTTATCAACTTGCATGAATTAGCACAATACATAAATCTTTTGAGCTTCTTAAGGCGATATTATTAGGCTAAATAGTTACGTTACCTAATAAAAATAATTGAGTGTCATATAAGTGTTGTTACCCAAGACACAAAGTATATTGAGTTACACTTAACTCTCACCCATGGTAAGTTAATACGACGTAGAGATATTTACACACACCTGAAGCCGTACAAGGGTTTAGGTTACGTTAAGTTACTTAGACCTTGGTTCTTCACTAGTGTGCACCATATGATTCAAAATCAAATGATATGAGACAGTCTAACTTTTCAATCTTGCTATTCTTTTCCCATTGATATGACCAAGTCTGCAATGCAAAAGATAAGTAGCATTATCCGTATTACACAGCTTAGGTATTTTATTTTGCATTTTGAGAATAATTTGCTCACATCCAAGCATGTCTAATACCCAAAATTGTTAGTTATTCCTAGACATTATATCAATGACAAACATACCCAAACTCTCACTCAATGCACCTAGTGCCTTGCATTTAAGGTTATCTCTCTTCTAGTACCTCTCGTGATTTGGAAATATCGGCTTCTTCTTAGCCCGCTCCATTTTTCGGCTTTAGATGCTTTATTTTTCTACTTTTGTTGCTTACTCTTCCTTTTGGAAGACTTTGCAGAAGTGCCCACCATGAGCACATATTTGCGTTTATTAGTGGAACATAAGTCTTAAGCATGTTGTGCGGTTCCAACAGACCTATCTTCATGTTGTTCGTGGTGAAATTCACTATGAAATTCTCAAAACAACTAGGAAGAAACAACTATGAAATTGCAGAATCAAGTTTGTTGAGACATTCGCGGGAAGTGTCGTTCCAATAGATGCTAATCTCTCAATCAAACCTATAATCTTTAACAAATACTCAAAGACCTGGCCTCCATTATGCAACTTACACTTGAAGAGATTTCGAAGTATCTCATACTTCATTGTCTGAGCTTGCGAAGCATACAAGCTCTTCAAGTGTCTTAGCATCAAATTTGGGAATTGTGTCCATGTTGTCTATGCAGTTCAAAACTCATAGCATATGACATGACACACCGAGCCGATGTGGCATCCTCACCGTATAACATGTGTGCATCTTTGACAAACAAAGCATACTCAGGAGACTCCTTGTCGGGGATGACACTGATTGTTGTGTCCAAGAATATTCAACAGCAGAAGCGCAAACAATAGAGCCAATCCCTAAAGTTTGACCCAATCAACTAATTTGTTTCCATCAAATATTTTTAAGCCAAATATGACATTCTATTTGAATAGAGAATAACAGAAAAAGAAAATCAGAAAGAGCAAACAAAGATCACATTTGCATCGCTAATCAACCAAGGGTTTATTACGTTGACTAGCTCCTACTAATTTTAACATATTTCATTCCCCAAAACATAAAATACGGATTTATATCAAATATAAGTCATAGTGGTCCAAGATGTAGGTCATATTACTACAATCTTTGTTTTAGCTAATGACTACATTAATATCACTAGGTAGGCCCTCAATTGCAGCAACAATTTGCAATTCTCAGTTTATTAATCAAATTAATATGCGTCCATAAACTATTTTGGTTGCTTTGACGTCTCAAAATAATTTAAGCAAGCCAACCCCATCACGCGATACCAACCATGCATCTTTGAATGACCTTTAGCCTCGTGGATTCAGAGTAAACGATTTGGCGTAAAACTCGTGGTCGAAGAGGTTAGACGTATCAAACAATTATGATGGACAACGTGTTTGGTCCAAAACCATGACTAATATTTAGTGGGAAAAAATTGTGTGATACTAATTGTTGAATTTAATATCTAATATTAAATTTCAAAATGGTTACTGTGTGCTGCCCACCGAGACATAAGAAATTTGGACCATACATTTTGGGCGCTGCCTACCCATACAGAGTAACACGAACTACATATATTGGCGTTGCTTACCTAAGAATAAAATAGTCTCTAACTACTATAATTAAATAATAAGCACAAATCAAATTGCATGCTTATCACATAAGAAAACAAATAAAATTTATTAATTAAATTAATATTTTAGTCTCTAATTAAATATGGATTTAAATAATTTATATTAATTCCAAATTAATATAAATTTCATTCAATATTAATTCTAAATTAATATTAAAATATACTTAATATTATTATTTAAAAAATGATAATATTAACTCAAAATTTATCAATCCAATTAATAAATTAGTTTATGTAATTGAAATATATATTATTAATTCTAAATGAATAATAATTATTTTATTGTAACATAACAGCCCATAAACGGGCTGTTAAATGAAATAAATCACGGCCCATCAGCAAAGGCCAGACCATCACAGAGTAGCAACACCCGCGACCCAAGAACAACAATTAAAATGATTTGGGCCGACCACATTACCCACAACCCAACACTAGTTGTAACCCAAACCCATGAACATGACCCGGATCGAACCCGCGTCCCGAACCGGACCTAAGGGTCACTAAGGTTTCTGCTTTTGCAGATCCACCTCCACCGACAGCCGATGGATGGTTACTACGCCACCGCTACGTAGCCGGCCAACACTACCAGCCGCCGTCCATTGATGACCGATTGAGTGAGGCCGAGAGCATTTATTGCAACAGCAGCTTTCGCGAGTGGCGCAATCGAACTTGTGCCGCAACGGAGGGTCGAGTCTTGAGTCCCCTCGGATCCGACGCTGACGGGCTCTCACTTCCTCCGCGTCCTCACCGTTGCCGTGCCCGTCGCAACCAGCAGTCGTCTCCAAGACAGCGCCGGGAAATGAGTAAATGGCAAGACAAGAGAGGTGCGACAACCAATCCAAGCGGTGCTTCTCTGGCCGTGTCGGTTAAGGCCTCGCCAACGGCCGACAGACTGAAAGCCGCGTCGACGACCGCTTGATCGAGTGACGCATCGGTAACCGATGACCGGAATCAAGCACACCATTGCTTGATTCTGGCTATCGAAATTAAACCATAATTTTCAATTTCTAAGTTCAAAGTTGCTTTTTCCAAAACCCAATTACAAAAATCAATATCCATAAGTAATCCACATAAATTTGTAACACAAAATCAATTAAAAATTGAGTCATGGGTTCTGATACCATTGTTAGGAATTCATGTCTCTATCTAATGGTACATATCAAAAAACACGAACATGAATATGATCTAGATTCATGATTGATATTGTGAGTTGAACAGTTAATTACACAACAAAAGAAACACTTACTTGTTGTGTGATTCGTTCACAATTTGATCGAATCTTGGCATCCTCCACGTGTATGCCAACCTGATGCATGAACACATCTCGGTTCACAGTTCAATTAGAGAAAGTTATGAAATCTCTTATTAAACATACGTATTATTTTGTCTGACAAAATAATTCTGTTTCTACGTTTTTTACGTTCTAAACGTTCTGAACTGTTGAACTAATCCAAACTTATTTCTAATTTCTTTACAATAGATAAATATATATGTTAACTGCTCCATGGACCTTGGACCCATGGGCTTGTGTTATTTTATTTGTATTAATTAATTAACAGTCTAAGCTTAATTCATTAATGGTCCAACCTTAATTATTTAACGGTCTAATCTTAATTAATTAAAACTCAATATCCTAATCTAAGGTCATATATTTTTCAAAGAACACATCTCACTATTGATCGTTTCAATACATAAAGATGTCCTATCATAAATAAATAGTCAAGACAAACTACTGAATTGTTTATGCTACAACCTAAACCAATAACTCACTTTCAAGTTGTTTCGGCTCTACATAGAGTTTACAACATAAACTTATGACCTATGCCATATTGAAATAATAGTACATCACATATGTGAAAGTAAACAATTTAGATAGAACTAATGAAACAGATTTTGTACATAGGTATAAGACATCTTTCTTCTAGTATAAAATCCAACACGATGACGACTGTTCGAAAGCTTTACCTAGTGCATTGATAGTAAGGGAAATTGTGGATCTTAGAGAAGTTATTGATTGTTATTTTCACAAAATGGAATAACCGTGTAAGACGTTTATTTGAAGATTCTTTTCATCTCATATAACTTTGAGAATCAGGTTTAATTAGATAGATGCAGAGTTGTTGGTGTTTTTCATTAAATGCTACAAAGAAGAAAAGTGATTCACAAAGAAAGGTGGAAATTGAAAAATCAGAATTTTAGAAATGGCGTTTGCAAGGCCGGCAATTGATAGCGCAGTGTACACAATTTATTCAAAACATAACCGACAAGGGCCATTTAGAGGGTTGCTAAACCCAACCGAGCCCAATTGGCCCAAACCCATTTTGAATAAATAATTAAGGAAAAAAAAATATGTTAAAATACTATTTCACCCTGTCGCAGTGTGCAATTGCGTAGGGTTCCAAGTCTCTTTTCCTCGCTACCCACACCTGCTCTTCCTTCGCCGGAAAGCATCCGACGGTGTATCTCCGCCGCCCTGCCGCAACCACTCCTATCAAGTTCTCTCTATAATCCAACATTTAATCGATTTAGTAATTGTATTAATTTTTATCTCTAGTTCCTGAAAATATTCCCCAAATGAATTTCATTGAATACGATTATATACTCTCTTCTAAATAAGTATATAATATTAATTCTTTTTGTATTTCGTTCACACTCCAAAAAAATTACTTGATCTAGCGAAAATAGGCAAATTACTGTTTTCCTTTCAATTCTCTGCTCTTGGAAGGCCCGATTGGGCACTGTAGCGACTTGTTCAAGATTACCAGCGAATTCGTGATAGGGTTTAGGGGCGAAGTTTTACAGAATTGGCGGAGTGCAGTGATGGGGGGAGATGATCGGACATTTAGGGTAAATTTCTCAAGTGAAGGAGTTTCAAGGCTTCGTGGGGTCGTCGAGGAGAAGCTCAAGGAGTTCATGGGTGACTACACCGATGACACTCTTGTGGTAGGAATTGGAGTTTCGTGGAGAATTTAATTGATTTAATTGACAGCTGTTATCAAAACTATGTGTGTTTGGGGATTATAGATGCAAACTCTGTATGAGGCTTGTTTCTTCAGTGTATCATGAATGCGGGATTATGTGTTTAAAGAAATCTTGTATTGCTTGTGGTTGTTTATATAATGTGAATCATGGGCCAGTATTCTGATCATGTAAAGTATGGCTATTTGAATGAGCTGCTGCATATTGGTAGGCCAAAATGTGGTGCATCATGCATGAGAAGACATTGATTACCCAATCTCATGGTCAAACTGGTGCTGAACTGGAATTGTATTATAATTTGAGTTATGTGTTTAGTCATTTATGGTGGTTATGTTTTCTTTCAGCTTTGGCTTGATTATCATTGCCATCTAGATGCCCTTATTTTCTTTGAATAAGGGTGCATGTCTAGTAGTGGCCATTTAGGACTACTTTCCTCAATACTATATGCAATTCTCGCATGCAAGCTTGACACATGTACCAGATTCTCGTTTCATTCTTTACACGAAACTTTGGGATTTATATGTTTCAGCGATCTCTTGTATGTCGCCACTCAGGTGCTTATAATCTTGTTTTTGTGTTGTTCGTTTCCAGAATATGTTCCTTTGCCTCTAGCTTGTTATCTTTGGTTATATTTTGTGCAACTTATAACCTTCAGAATGATAATAAAACTAAGTCACATCTTTCCAAAGGGCGTATTTTTCGGTAACAACTTCATCTTGCCACCTCCACAAAGATAGTGCTGCTTTTCATAATTAGACTTGAGCATTTCTTGTGATAATACGTGGTTAGTGGATGCATTTTCTTGCCCTGGTGTTAATGTCTGTTAAACTGCTTTATCTTGCTGGTGTCTCCCCTATCAGTTTGTCACCTGCCATGCCTTATGTTTTATAGTACAATGTTGTTTAATACCTGGTCCATAGACTTGTCTTCTTTTTCAAACTTTGGCCTTTTCTCTTCACCTTATAGTTATATACTGACTTCCTTTCCAACTTATTGAACATATTCATTTTTCCAGACCTTGGATTTGACAACTTATATACCATTATGAATTTGAACTGTTGTGTCTCTTTTATTCAATTTGATTCTGTTTGTGTCCACTTCGACCTCTCTTTCTCTCTCTCTCTGTTTCTTTATTGCATCCTACATATTGCTGATCGTCTATAATTTGTTATCCAGGAATATGTGATAGTCTTGCTAAAAAATGGTAGGAGTAAGGATGAAGCAAAGAATGAACTGGATGTCTTTTTAGGAGATGACAGCGACTCTTTCATATCTTGGTGAGGTTACTTCAATTTGCAGTTTAATATGATATGCATCTGCTCTAACATTTGATCATGCTTTCTAACTGTTGTGAACTTTTTGGACAGGCTATGGGATCATCTGGGATCTAATTTAAGTTTATACGTCCAAACACAAGAACTTCAACCAGTAGGAGTCCCCAAAGCAGAGCCTGCTGCAGGGGATCAGCCTGGGAAAACTGGTTCTGATCAGATTGAATCTGAAGCTGATAAAGGAAACTCTGTTGAAACATATGGGCACCATGAAAATCAGGAAAATAAAGGGTTTGTAAGGGGTGGGAATGATGAAGTCCCCCTTCCTCGGAAGTCTGTGGCCAACAATGTAAATATCAGAGATGAAAATCAGCCTAGTGATTCTCAATCCAAGCGACATCGTTTTCCTCAGTCAACAATTCATAAGAAAAGAAGGCGAAATGATGACGGGCAACAGCAAAAAAAGGTGATATTTTCACGCTTTTCGAACAACTTTAGCAGTTTAGCTAGACTCTGTTCAATGTTATGTACCTCTTGCATTAGTCAAGCTCTTGTGTCTTTCTACGTGAGATATTTCAAAGGGTGTAGAACATTAAATTTTTTAACTTTTTTTTCCTCTTCATTGCTCTTGAGGTCAGTTTTCAAGATGGTTTAGTGGACCTTAGACATATTTACAGTATTCCTCAATTTGCGTATTTTACCTTCCCCCTCTGCTATTTATTTGAACCTATTTTATCTTGTATCTGCATATTTCGCCATCTGGATATTCACCTGTAGGATTATAACCTCTTGAAGGAAAAGAAAGTATGTTACATAGGTATAACATTTGTCATTGATGTGTCTGTGACCCTGTGTTATGCTGTTTGAGACTGTTTGTACAACCTAGGAGACATTGAATCTGTTCTACAATCATATGAAGAGTGAAATACAATCAGCATTGTGTATTTTCAGATACTATACAAACAATCAAAGGGATGGATCAAATCCAATCAAAGGGTTCTTTTTTCTATTTTATGAAGTAAAGGATTATTACAGCTGTTTACAAGCATTTGAGAATATATCATTAAATATAAACATTCGAATATAATTAATTCATCCTTTCTAAGTGCTATATGCAATCAAAGAATAGTGCGTAGCTTTCTCTCTTTGTTGACTACATCAAGTAAGAAAACTTTTCATATAATTATTTTATGTACTGCTGTAACATTTATTGAATTTTGAGGAGTTGAGTGATGGAAAGAGCATGCACATCATGGGAAATATTTATGCTACTACTTGCTCAGGTTTGGTAGGGTATGCTATGTTTATTGATTTAGGAAAGTGAGAAGCTCAATATATTAAGTGCAAGACCCCAGAGAAGGCAATTAAAATGGAAAGGGTCCGGACCAAATTTCTAAGATTTGTGATGATATCTTATATTAGAAGCTTTAATAACAGACCTGCAATCTCCTATTATATTTTCTTATGTGTAATGTATGTAAATATTGTTGTGATGGGACCTTGCCTATCAGTAATCCTTGTCTGTTGTATAAAGAAAACAGCAGATGTTATGTTATTCAAGTTATCTGCCTTGATCTGATCTAAAACAAATTGTATTAATGAACAAAAAAAATGTATTCCCATTTGAGGGATGAAATATTGCATGGTAATTATTGAGGATTGCTGAAAACATTAGCCTGTTGCTTTACAGGACTGCCCTAACTAAAGTTCTATAAACAATGCATCACTTACTGTATTAATATGCTGGATTAGCTATGGATCAGCATTTATGTTGGCTGTATCTAAAGAATTCTGCTTAAGCAAAAGATTGCATCCAAGTAATAAAAAAGAATAACTTGAATGTACATTAAGGTTCTTGTGCTTTATTTCTTGTGAATCCTGGGGACTCGGATGTCTTAGGGGAAGGACTCTCTGCGTCTATCTCCCCATTTGATCCTATACGTCGTTCTTGGCAAATGAGCTTTACTAGTTCCGCCAAAATCTCTTGTCCCACCTTTCAAGTGAGCTTTTTTCTGCAGTAGTGAACAATGATAGCAAATGGTGGTTATGGCGGGTGCCGGTGGCAGTTTTTGAGGATTCCGCCACCACCACCCCTGCGGCGTGGTGGTTTTTGATTTGGCATTTTGTGGAGGCCGCCATGGTGATGGCGGTTGTTATGGATATGGCGCTGGTGCCCAAATTTTTTTTAATTAATAGTTGACCCCACGGACACTATTGAAAAGTTAGGGTTTAGTTCTCTATCTAGAGAGATTCACGAGTTCTCTTCCCAGTCTTGCTCCATTCTAATTTCTCGCCACTTCTCTCTCCATTCTTCACCAATGCCCACTGCTGACCCACGCACCGGCGACCACCGGCTGCAGCAGTTTTTTTCTTTTCTTTGCACAGTTGCATACAGAGTTATTTTGTTTGCAAATTATGTGGTATCTCATGTCTTCTTAATGAATTATACTTCAGGTGAAATAAAGTTAATATTTTTTGTTATATTACGCACACATATGGAGTACTCTATATTTTCATGTCCTATTTCATTGAACATAATCATGTAGCTACTATATGTTTTGCTTTATGATTTTGTGGTTCAGTATTGTGTTAAAACTTAAGATATTAAGTTATCTATTTCTTTTATCAATTTCAGCAGTTTTTAACATCTCAATTGTTATTTTAAAATACTTATAATTTATTCCACCATGCATCAGCCATAACCTGCCATCCGCCATTGATAATACTTGTAGTGAACATGCTTGTCTGGAGTCCTTTACTTTGTCATTTGTGCAATGAGTTGCTTGGTTGAATAACTTGAATTTGACTATCATCGTAGTAGATAAGAACTTCATTGAGTCTGACAGAAGTACTCTTCCTATCTTAATATTTTTTTTTAAAAGCTGACAGCTCTCTTGAAGTCATAATCATATAGCATTCTCTTTTAGAAAAAACAGATTGAGATCATATTTGGAGAACTCATTTTGTTCTTGATGTAATATAGAAATTGGTCTTCTTGATGCTCCTTGATCTTTATCTTGAAAAGATTTGAAGCCCGTGTGCCTTTTTGCTTCTCTTATTTGTTGCTTCAAATTGGCAGAGAGAAGTGTCCCAGTCATCTGTTAGTGCCCCAAAAAGGCTACTGCAATTTGCTGTACGTGATGCTGTTGCTACTTCTAGGCCATCAAATGCAACAGCAGAGCCTTCACTCAAACGTCTACGCTCCGTGGTTTCAACAACGGAGTCATATGCGGAAGCACGCCCTCAGAGGATTCGTCGCGCTTCTATGTCTGTGGCTATTAAAGCTATGGCAGAAGCCGTGAAGGATGTAACTAAAGTTAGGCCTTCCCGTAATGTGTTTGATAGGCTTGGTAATGCTATGAATGGCCCAAAAACTAGCAGTCCTCAAGAATATGGAGGTATTGCTGAAGATGCTGTTGATGGAGATTTTAATGTTGAGATGGAGAGTCTTCACTCTTCTTATTACCCACAAGATGATATCAGCATGCTGCAAGAAGGGAATATGTCATCTTTTCATGAAGAAGTCATGGGTACCGGTCGCGGATATGACAGAGAAAATTGTGATGAAAGGGGGCGGGAAGGCACAGATATTTATCCATCAGGCTCATCTGGTGGAAACTGGGTAGGGAGCTCCTTGAAGTTTCAATATGGTGCTGCTGATCATGTTGATGGAACACCGCCCAGACCACGTAAAGATATTATTCAACCTGCAACAGTGCATAGTGCAATCCTCATTAATTCTTCCTCTGTAAGCATGAAAATGAGGAAACCTCAATTCCAGGAAGAAATAGAGGCAGCTGAGATGAATAGTCGTGAAAGAATGCAAGGTGCTGATACCATGTCTACAAAATCTGAAGCGTGGTTGATGAAAGAGAACAACAATCATATAGTGCCTTTTAATGGAAACGTAAGAAATTCAACTAAGTCCACGCATTTTATTTCTAATTTTCATATTTTCTCCCTGTTATATTGGTGGCAAGTTACTTTTATGTGTCTTAATCATGTTATTGACCTGTTTCTTTTGACTTGCTTTCTAATAGGCAAAGCCTGATGCTACTCTGCTCGACTCTGAAAGCAGTCAGGCACAAAGCGGTGAGCCTTATATTGTCCATTTCGTTATGTTTTTCACTCAAATGCTTTTATTGTATTCTCTGGTTTAGTGGTAGTCTTGGCCATAGATGGATATATCTCATCAGATAATACATTACCATTTTGAAAAGAATTGCATCTCTGGTATGCTATTATCCTCTATCTTAACGCTTAGTAATTATGCAGGTTTACGTAATACTGGTCCACCAACCGAAGATGCTGATTCTCGTACCATCTTTGTTAGCAATGTAACTCC
>JAYDZE010551947.1:0-13445 GCA_034509125.1 Monilaria moniliformis | reverse complement strand
TTTATGTTCCAGTTTCAAAAGTTATGGGATTGACCAGAAGTCAACGAAAAGTTATGATTTAAATGGCAATTATCCCACAATTTATATATATATATATATATCAAATACATTTTACTTGCGATTGCATTATTTTATTATACACAGAAGCAGTTAACCTCCTCCTCCTCCTCCTAATGCCTTGAAGAATCATAAATTTTTTTGATAGGTCAAAGTTTTATTCGGTCAATATTCAAATTCAAACATAGTCAAAAGTATTAAATTATAACTGACTATAAATTTAAATTCGAATAATTTAAAGATAATATATGACCACTAAACCGACTATAGTTGGATGAGAAGAAGCGAGTTACTTGGTGAAGGAAGTCACCTCTTAAAATGTTAAAGCAACGCCTTTCCTTTCCATTCCATTCCAGCCCATGATTTTACTTTCTTCTCTCAATCCCAATGTCGTCTTTTTCACGTACAACATAAATTAAAGAAAAAGTATAGCTTTCGCCAACATCCAAATCAAACTTTTGCTAAGAATAATATTATTCCATTGCTTGTGCTAAGTCAGCGGGGTCCACACCCCTCTTGTCGCCCACAACCCCTCTCGATTACCATTGCATGCAACCTTAGCCCCTGATTTGGACTCTTGTCAGCTGTCACTCTCTTGCACACGATCCCTAAAAAGGGCCTCTCTTTGTTCTCTCAGGAGTTCTCGCAATCCCAATCCGCACTGACTTGTAGGTGTCGGAATTTGGGCTTCGGTTTGTGATACCCAATTCTCAGGTAAAGAAGAGGAATAAGCGTGATTGCTTAGTTTTTGAGTTTGATTTTGAGGGATTCTTGGTTTTTCTTGTTGTAGGTTCTGTTCAGTGACGGTTACTTACTGTGGATTCGGTTGGTTGTAGTTTTTTGTGGTGGTTTTTCAATCTCGATCGGCTTGTTTTTTTTTATTAAAGGTGGGATCTTTAGTATTTTCTGGTGTGAATTAGTGTTGTCTGATTTGTGGTTGATGGTTATGCAAGCTTGAATAACTTGGAAATTTGATTGGTTTGTGGCCTTCAGATTTATTGGCTTAGATGGCCAGCTTAAATTGTGGTGTTTCATTATTGGATCACAGGGGCTTGTTTGTGTTTGAGTTGGATTTGATATGTGACCTCTTGATTGAGGCTTTTAGGTCTTGTTTGATTTTGGCTACAAGTTTAGAATGGAGGAATGTGAGGGGTGATTCCAATTGAAATTACTGAGATAGATAAGATTTAAGTTATGTGCTTTCTCTGATTTCAGATGCTAGCTTTTGGGCTAAATTGAGAGATGCTGATTTTGTTGTTCTTGTTGTTGTTCTATTTGTTTTACTTTTTAGTTGTTTTCTTGTTATGGTATTTCTCTTATCTGGAAATTGATGGCTTTATCATGCAAAGTGCAACCTATTAATTCCGAGTTTCCTGTTTTACCAAATGTCAAGTAACGGCATCCAGTTGATCGGCCACATATGTAAAGTGTGAAAGTGTGCTTAAACGCCCTATCAAACGCATGAATTACTTTCTTTCTGTTCTTTTTTGTGAACCTTCATCCAACTTTTGGTTACTCAAGTTCAGTGATTAGCCAAATTAGTTAGTATTCATATCACATGATTCGGTGGATATGAAAAGATGCTATTAGAGGCAAGTAATAACGGTGGCTGGTGAGTAGTTCAAATTCATTCGTCAAACAGCTATTGGTATTAATTAAAATGCGACAATATGCCATAGAGAAATAGTAAAGAACTCATCGTCGTGAATGCATCTGCAGTTAGAATCACGCTAATTTTCAGTTAATATTCATCTCATGATTTCTGTACTCACTATTTTGTTTACGGTAAATCTGTGTATCAGGATACACATGTTACTGAACAATTAGTGTGATTAGCCCATGGTACCATTTATATATTCCTTGCACCCTTTTTCTTTTTTCCCCATGAAATGATACTCGGATAATGAATTTATGACTTCCTGTTACATTTAAAGTACGTGTTCTTCTTAGTCTAGATTAAGCCTCTAAGCTACTTTGGCATATTGTGCATCGTACTCGATTATCAGTCATTTGGTGAGCAGTGATGAAACAGAAAAAGTTTTAGAAAATCACAAAATTCATGACAAAAGAAATAGTCTTGAATAGTCAACTAGATCTGAAATACTATATTGATTCAAAGTATAGTGCAGCTTCTCTATAATATTATAGATGCTTTCTTTCATTAATATTGTCAGTCATTATTCATTAAAATCATAATGTGTTTATAATAACAAATTGAAAGATGTTTAGTATGAGTGTTAATCTAAAAATAACTTTTTTCATCTTAATTGTATACTCATAGGACATCTCACATCAAAAGAAGAAGTTCTTATGCTGATTTGGCAACTGGGAGAGCTACAGACTGTTTTGCGTAAATGGGAGCTTCAAATTCTAGATTAGAAGAAGACAAGAGTCTTCAGCTATGCCGAGCGAGAAAGAAATTTATCAAACAGGCACTTAACGGCAGGTGTTCTCTTGCGGCAGCTCATATTGCATATATAGAGGAACTGAAAGTTGTAGGAGCAGCTTTAAGGAGATTTGTGGAATTCGATGGTCAATTCGAGCCTTTAGCACAATCTTCAAGAAGTGCAACTCCGGAGCCCCATTCTTTGAAGTCTGTCTCCCCAAGAAGTGCAACTCCGGAGCCCCATTCTTTGAAGTCTGTCTCCCGATTATCTTTTTCCTCCCGATCTTTATCACAAAATGTTGATGCAACCGCAAATCTATCGCCACCTTCTTCGACCCCTGTTCCAACTCTGTTCCAAACTCATCATATGAAATTCAGAGGCACGTTTTCCACAAAAGTCGAAGAAAAGCCTCCCGTGCCTTTTGCAGTCTCTGTTTCTTCAACGACTCCTCCAACTACTACCCCTCGCTCCACTGGAGCACCAGAAGCATCGCCTTTTGAAACTGCTGGCGCACCAGAAAATTCACCTTGGGATTATTTTGGTCTTTTTCATCCGATCGACCAGCATTTCTCTACACAAGAGGGCCAGGGATTTGATCAGAGTTCGGAGAACTCTGATGAGATAAGGCATCAAAGGGCAGATGCAGGGGCTCGTGAAATAGATAATATGGAAGATAAGTTATCATCTGATGGAAGAGAAGATTCGCAGATATCAGATGATGAATTTGACGAGCCCTCCACTGCTACCCTTGTTCGAAGTTTCAAAAATGTGAACAGGTCAATAGAAAATCTTGCCAATGAAGATTTATCTTCCATATCTTCTGAAAATAGAGTATCTGAAACGATGTTTCCAAGTGCTGAAAATGTGAAGGCAACAAAAGAAGATCCATCAGAAATATTAGAAACCAAGCTATTGAATGGGAAGAACAACAACTCTCCTGATTTGTCACCCTTACGAGCTGCATCTTCAAGATTTGTGCATTTGAATGATATCAAGATAACACCAGTGAAACAAACTGAAGTTGAAGATCAAGTTGTACCAAAGGACTTTCTTACGAGCATGAAAACTATTGATCAGCTTTTTGCTAGAGCATCTGAATCAGGAAAAGAAGTTCCAAAGATGCTCGAAGCAAATAAATTCCATTTCCGGCCAGTTATACATGGAAAAGAATGTAAGCTCTGTGTGTGTGTGTGTGTGTGTGCGTGAGCTTGTGCAATTTTGGTATGCATGCTGTAAATGCATTTCCGTATAGGAAAATTATCTTGGGAATGTGTATAACTCATATTTGTCTGAGAGCTCTTAGTTTCTTGTGCTGCTACATCGTATTGATTGGCTGTGGAAGAATATTATTTTCATCAAGTTTAGCCAAAAAAGGAAGGCAACTTTGAGTTACCAAGTTGTTGTTTGGTATCATAAGTAGCTCCTATTTTTTGAGATGATGAAGTGGAAGATATCTAATACAGTTGAAACTATAAACAGTGTTTATTTTATTATTCTGTCTTTATAATGGCAAAAGCATGAACTTTGTTGAAATTCTTTTGTGGCAGATGGTTCAGCATCACTACTGAAATCTTGTTTTTCCTGTGGGGACGATCCAAGCCAGGTTCCACAAGGTAGCTTTCTCCACCTTACTCTATTTTATAGCAATTTGTCTCACTGCTAAATCTTCTCCTTGTGTTAAGAACGCTCTAACATATGGATGAATACCATCCGTCATGGCTTCTTTTTGGTAGTAAAAAATGTTCAATAATGAAAGACTGAACCACAATTAGATTACTGCCTTTTGGATACTATCAACAGACTGTTGCATTTGACTTGGTATTCATGTAGTTTAAATTGTGGTTGAGGTGCACATTGTGGATGTACTCACTTTCATATGCATCATGAGGGATACAGCAGTAGTGATGTATGATTTTGTCATTTGTCGAGAAGGAGAACAGGGGAAACAAGTTGAAAAGTCGGAATTTTCTTAATATTGAGCTCGGCTGTTCCATTTTAATTCGACATGTTAGAAAAGATTTTGAATACTGGTGTGATGCTCCAACTCAGCTATGAAGTTATCACAGCAAGAGCTTGACTTGTGAACAAAAAAAATAAGCACATAACTTTCGAAATTTGTTGGAATAAAAAAGTGCTTTTTATCTCAAGTTTTCTCCAGCCTCTCTCTATCTGATGGTTTAACCTTTATTAGGCTATTGTGCTAAAGAGAAATGGTTCCTCATTTTATTTCTGTTCTATGTAGAGCCGCCTCAAGAGTCTGTCAAGTACTTGACTTGGCATCGTACGACATCGTCTCGGTCCGCTTCATCTCGGAATCTTCTAGGTGTGAATTCCACTGATGGTGTTGAAGATCTTAGTAATAATCTCTTTGATAACTTCTGTATGGTCTCTGGAAGCCATGCGTCAACCTTGGATAGGCTTTATGCATGGGAGAAGAAGCTTTACGACGAAGTTAAGGTAAGTTTTGATTAAATCTTCATAAGCGATAATATCCATCTTTAGAATTATTATTGTAATACACGATTGCTTCACACATCCTAGTGCTTAGACCTCTCACCTATTTAGGTATATTAGCTTGTTAAATGTTTAAACCGTTTACATGGGCGATATCTCTAGATCTTGTATTATCTTTTTGACACATGTTCAGTTACCGGATTCTATGGCTGTAGGTTCCTGATAGGAGAAGGATGGGAGGCTTTCACGTTTCAGTCTTGAACAATCACATTTTAACAATAGTTCTTATTTTAGGATATGGTTGTGATGTTGCTTCTCTGGCAGATAAATACTATAGTACAGTTTCCTGTCGTGACTTCACTAGAGGATTCCCCTTCTAGCTCACAGGATCCAAGGAGATGCTTGAAAGCTGCTAGCTAATACTAACTTATGAAATTTAGGACCCTCGTATGCAGAAGCAAGAAAGGAAAATTTGGAACCCTCTACAAATTTGAAATCCTTTTTACTTTTCACTGTATGGACTAATTTATCAGACCACAGGAAGCCAATCCCACAATTTGATTTTTTAATCACACAACTTTTCGGAGAATAATGATGCTGCGTCTCCTGTTTATGTGATCTAACCATACTCTTGAATTAGGATAGCGTGAGAGTTATGTTAACAATGGTTGAGCAGGAATTAAGCCATTTTCTTCAGTCGTCCTGTATATTTTGTTTGTATTTTTTGCTTGTAATTTATTTGTTATAATAAGGTTATGCATCCATCTTGTATTTTTCGTGAACATGTCATCTGATAGAAGGTTTTCCTCCTCATTCAGGCTGGTCAGATTCTTAAGAGTAATTTTGATCAGAAATGCAGGCTACTTCGACAGCAAGAATCACAAGGAGAGAATACTGACAAGACACGAGCTGCAGTCAAAGGACTGCACTCAAGAATTAGAGTTGCTGTTCAGAGAATCGACTCCATCTCAAAGAAGATCGAAGAAATTAGAGATAGAGAGCTTCAGCCGCAACTCGAGGAGCTAATTGAGGGGTATGTGCGTATTTATTAATTCTTCAAGTTTTAAGTAGATTGCTAAAACTTTTTTAGCATAGTCATGGGAAATCCTGTGTCATATCGTCTGACTGTCAAGATTCTGATCCGAAATAAAAGTACAACTTTGCCACTGGATATATTTGGGTTGGATCTGAATATGGGTTTATAGAGAAGAGATCATATAGATCCTCTAGCTTTCCGTAGTACTGTAGATCCAGTGCATAATGTTAAAACATAGAAATGCATAATGTTGAACACAAAAGTGCATAAAACGCATTAATTTGAAAAGTGCATTATGTCTATATATATTTTTATGCATTTTTGTATTTAACATTATTCACCGATAAGGGGATCTACGTGATCCTGACCCAGGGTTTATATCAATTTGCGACACTTTTAGCTCCTCATATGCCTGCCTCTTGTTGCGACGACAGGTTAAGGAAGATGTGGGAGATGATGGTGGAATGCCACAAGCTCCAACTACATACGATAATGGCATCTAAAACACCCGGAAGCACGAAAATCATTATACAGTCAGATTCGCGGAGACAGATCACTATCCATCTCAAGAATGAACTAAGCTATCTGTCATCCATCTTCACGAAATGGATCAGCGCGCAAAAACTCTACGTGGAATCCATCAATAAATGGCTCTTCAAGTGTGTTTTGCTTCCGCAGAATACTTCCAAGAGGAACAAAAGGATGAGACCTCCGCCCATACAGAACATGGGTCCACCGATATACATGATATGCGGTGCCTGGTTGGAGATGTTTGACAAACTCCCTTCTAAAGGAGTTGTCGACTCTATCAAGGACTTGGAGGTCGAAATCGCACACTTTCTCCCTCATCAAGAGAAGAAGAGCCCGGGGAAGGCCGCGAGTACTACCATGTTGAGAGACGAAGTCTCTGAAGACCAGGCACGGATGCTTGCTCTGGATCATTTCAGGACGAGCTTGGCTGGATTTCTTGGGCAATTGAACAACTTTGCTGAGTCGTCCGAGGGGATGTTCTCCGACCTCCAGAAGGCAATCCAGGAAGCTAAGAATAACTATGAACAGTTCAAGTCACAACAGTCCTAGATATTGGTCCGAGTTGCTCAACTCAAGATTTTGCAAGAGAATTAATAGGAGGGAATCAATAGTGAAAACATAAAGAATTTCATACATACATATAGAACTACAGGTTTACAGGTGCATTTGTACATGTGGTTATCCAATAAACTACATAGTTTGAATATTATGAATAGAAAATTTTCACCAAAGCTTCAGAGTTTGGTTTTGGATATTCTTGCCTAAAGATTAGTATACGTTAGATCTGAAGTATATAGTTTTGAATTGCACTGTGGTGACATGGTTGCCAATTTTCCATAACGAATCGAAAAAGAGGTAAATAAGCCAAGGAGCAAAAAGAAATTGAGTCTATTCATAATGAACCAATATTCATTTATTCACTTCACTCAATTAGGGTTGTAACTGAACATAGTTATTCGAGGTTCGACTCGAAAAAGCTCGTTTGGAGCTTGATTCCATAATAAATGAGTCAAGCTTGAGCACAATTTTGAGCTCAATAGTTTTATCGAGCCGAGCTCGAGCCTGACAGTGTTCGGTTCATTGGGCTCGCATCGAGAACCTCCAATTGAGTCAATACACAAGCCTTTAGTCGAACCTTCAATCTAGCCAGTAGACGAGTCTTCAATCAAGCACGAGAAATAGGTTGATTAAGAGCATATTTTGAATATTTTTCTAACCTTTCATGAGCTTTTAACGAGTTCGAGCTCGAACATCATTTATATGAACATCAAATGAGCCGACCTCGAGCTCGAACTCGAGGTTGAATATGAGCTTATCGAGTATCAAACAAACGAAGCTCGAGCTCAGTAATTAGATTGCGAGCCAAGCTCAAACACTGAAATATTCGAACGAGCCGAGCTCGAGCCGGCCAGTATTCGACTCGCCTCGTTTGCAGCCTTATCTGAGAACTCGAGACGCCCTTTATATTCAGCCAGTTAACTAAACTTGTTACTTGAAGGATGCAGGATTGTGATTCTAAATTATGAAAACTGTGGTAATCAAATCAATATAAGTAGCTAATCTTTAACAAAACATGTTTAATGTTTGATGAAACTAACAAAAAAACAAATCCACTATTATAATTTGACAGTGTAATCACAAAATTCTACCATAGTCTTACACTATAATCACAGTCATTTGACACAATTTTAGCCTTGTCGTTCAACGCATTCATTACGACGTCGCATTTCGCCTTAACGGTGATTTTCCAAGTCTTAACGGACCCCACCTTAATTTTAACGGGCACCTTTGTTCTCACTACAAACGGAATATTCCCTTTGTTCTGCTCGTTTGTTAACGACGCCTTAACGGCGCCCCCTAGCATAACCCCTGATCCTGTAAGCGCCGGCCGCAACACCGTTACGTTCTTCTTCGGCTGGTAAAAAGCCGGCCAAACGCCGTCGCTTAGCTTAACGTCGTTGTAGAAGACGGTAATTGCGCTGCCTTTCAAATAATAGATGCCGACCTTGCCGTTAGGGTTCTCCGCTCTGATGGTGGCGTCGAATTCCGGCGAGATCGGCGCCGTCGACGTCAGATTCATCCCCTTGATCGCGAGGTTCGTGACCGCGTAATTCGGCGATTTGAACCGGAAGACGAGGTAGAGCACTCCGGCGGAGATGGAAGCGGCGATTACGAGGAAAGTGAGTAGGGAGAGAGTGAAGCAGCAGCAGCGGCGGCAGCAGCTCCTCCCGCCCTTTCCGCGGCGGGTGAGAGCTTGGAACTTCTTGGCGTTCTCCGGCGGAGGATAGCGGAGAATCTGTTCTCTGGGGATCTGGACGACGTAGGTGGCCGGCGGAGGCACCGGTTTCGCCGGAAGAGGATTCGGCGGCAACGGATATTCGCCGGAGTCCTTGACGGATGTCGCCGCAGATGAGGAAGACAGCGCGTCGCCGGTCGCCGGATGAACCCTTGCATCAGTCATTCTCGAGAACTGCACTAGCAAGCTTGCAAATTTACTTAGCTGCAGATGTATATATATACATATATATATACAGAGAGAGAGAGATCACAGAGTATTTGCTCTGCTATTGTGTGTATATAGAAAAGAAGATGGAGGTTTGTGTGTGTATTGTGAAACGCGTAGTGTTGTAAAGGAAAATAAGCGCCGCGTAAATTAACAGCTGTTTCGCGTCTCAGATTTAATGTCTTCCTTCTCTCTCTCTCTCTCTCTCTCTCTCTCTCTCTCTCTTCTATATTGGAGCAAGCCTTAATCTTTGGCTGATTAGCATTAGTGATGCATTTAATTGGGCAGATTTTGTAATTATGAAAGATAATTAAGAAAATAGAAGAAAATCAAAGAAAAAAAGAAAGAAAGAACGTTGAAACTTATGTGTTATTATTACATCTTTGGAAACAGATTATTGCATTGATTATCGATATAGCCGTTGGAGATGCTGACGTAAATTTGGAGTTGTACATTTTTGCCCCTGACCGTTGAGAAAATATTTATTACAACTTATTTTTTTATTTTTTCTTATTTTTGAAGAATACAAGTTAATAACTCTATCAATGAGTCCATTGAATAATGTTTAATGAGTAATATTTGTTCACGCAATAATAGTGTTTAAAGATAATTTAAGCTTACCTGTTAACAATCTTGCAATAATTCCTGAGAGAATTGAAGTAAAACCAGAGTAGAAGAAGGGCTCTCTCTCTCTCTCTCTCTCTCTCTCTCCGTGTTTGGGATGATAATGTTCAGATTGACTGGCAAACTAATTATAAGGATTAGGGTTTGGGTTCACATAATTGACAGGTCGTTTGATGAGCCAAGTCTTATGTGACGATACTATCAAGAATTTTGTTTTTGTAATTCATTATAGGAGGCTGTGAAGTCTGTCACATTTTCCAAATACAATATAATTAAGATTCTACGAAAATAAAATTATTGATATAAATCAAGATGTCAAGTGTAGAAGGAGTCAAGACCCACCGTGGATTTATTTCTTGTCCGAACAAATGTAGTAGTTCAAAACTTCTTAGATACTTATGAAGCATTAAAATGAAGGAAACGTAATCTAATAGCTACAGTTGAGAAGTCTCATTCAGTGGCTTCATAACATATATTTGCACGACGATTTCTTCAAGCTTTATTTTTTCAACAGAAGCAAAAAATTTCAAGCTCTAGCCGCAACAAGGGCATATCCGATTATCGGGGAGGGACGACCATGTCGGTTTACTGGTGATGCTAAGGAAAAGTTAGCCGTCAGGGGGTCGTCCGCCCCCTCCGACCCCCTGGATCCGCCACTAATTACCAACATTTGCCAAAAAGTTTCAAAAACGTTGCAATTTTGAATATTGTATTTTTGTACCCAACATTTGTCTAAGGTCCAAAAAATATCTCAACATCTAATTATTCTAATATGATAGGAAATATTTCCATTATCCCTTATATAAAATTCCTGAATACTTTTTTAAAGATAGAAATAATACTCATCAATGTGTATAAAGAGAAGAATGATCCATCATAAGCTTCGGCGTCCCACATTGGGATATTTCTAGACTTTAGACAAATGTTAGGTACAAAAATACAATCTTTTAAACATTGCGATTTTTCAAGGAAAAGAAATTCGAACTGTTCCAAAATATCCGAAAATCTGAAGAAGAAAAAAATTTATAGCCAAATCCAAACTGAAATATTCGAAACTTTTGAAATATTCCCAAAAATTTTAAAATTCAAAAATCCAAAAATCTGAAATTAATTTTATAATTATTATATATATGGATTAGAAAATTTAAATAGCATATTATTTATAAAATATTTATTTAAATAGAATGTTGAAATAAAACATTATAAAATTATATATTATATACTATAACTAGGATTTTTCGGATTTTAAAAAAAGGCTAAACTTAACGAAAATCTGAATTTTTAAGGAAAAAAAGATCCTATCCATAAATTCAAAAAATTCAAACTAAATTTTATATTTTAATTTGATTCGGTTCAATATTCCAATTTATGATTATTTTACTCTCTCGGTATATATGTAATAACATAATGGATAATGATGAAGAAGTGTGTGATTGGTTATGAGTTATATATAGTGTTGTGCCGGCTTAGGCTTGGTCGAATTAATATTGAAAAAGATGATTTCCAGTAGGGGACTGCCAGACTACATAAATTAGATGAAACATTCATTAAATTGTGCGTGACATGTAAAATAATTTTGGGTAGCATTATCGTTAGATGAATTATTCACACTTTATTTTTAATACTCCCTCCTAGTTTCATTGGTGGACGGCACGAGTTTTAATGCACAATTGATAAAGTAAGAGAGATAGGGTGAAAAAATGATTGGAATGACACGAGTTTTAATGCACAATTGATAAAGTAAGATAGATAGGGTGAAAAAATGATTGGAATGAGAAAAAGTGATTGATAAAGTATGAGAGAGATGGAGAAAAAGTGGTTGAAGAGATAAAAACTGATGGATACTAGTAGTATAAGTTGTAAATAGATTGATATTTAGGGGTATTGTGTTGTGAGAAATTTTTCATAAATAGAATGAGACTATTTTTTATGTACGGGCCAAAATGGAAAAACAAGTTACAAGACTATTTTCAATGGACGGAGAAAGTGTAATAATATGAAATTCAATACATGTGTCCAGTTTCTATATATATTTATCACGTTCAAGTTAAAACGCAAGGACATATAAGTATTCAATTTTTAGCAATAAATGTTACTCCTAATAAAGATTCATTATGTAATAGTCCTAATAATTTTAATTTAAAAAAATATTATTAATATTATAGAATCAATAGGATATTTTACCAGCTGACCCACCATTTTCGAGATTATTTTCCCTATGTTATAAAATCTGAAATGAGATAATAAGACCTATTTTTTTTGGAAATTTGTCCCAAGAAGCTTCCATATGGTGTCATCTCATTAAAACTCAATTTCATAAATAATAGGGCAGCAATGCTGGATAATGACAAATATAAACAGCCCGCAACTAATGAACATTAATGGTAGCTTTGTATCGGTGGCAGATTCAAAATCAAAAAATAAAGGAGACGAAATAAAATGATAAAAAATTTAATATAATCTACAATACGTTCAAAGCTTCGTTTCTTCCTACAACACGTTCATCTCTCTTTCTTTCTCTCACTCTGAAGCAGTTACACTTCTATTTGTCAATTTATCTCGTACTTTACGCCGACCCTAAAAGAAAATTAGTCGTCAGGGGGTCGACCGCCCCTACACCTGCCACTGTTTGGTGTATGTTTTTTTGAAATACACCGCACGCAGACAGATTTTGAACCCGAGACCTCTCGCTAAAAAGAGTTTTTTGGTGCCTCAGTCTTGCTACTTGAATTAGACCTCATTGATAGATTGGTGTATGTTTATTGAATGTAATTCTTGTTCTTTCTTGGTACATTCTCTTATACGTGTATAGATAGTTCTAGGAGAATGGAGAGTATAAGAAATTATTATTTTTTTATCAAATTATCTGCTATTCTAGATTTTAAGAAGAATATCTGAGGTAAAGATTATAAAGAGTAAATCTCGATATTACAAAGGTGATCGCACTTGTCGGACGAACTACCCTCGTTCGACTGATAACCGGTGTCATACAGATCCATAATTTGCAAGATAGTTGGAGAAAAAATATAGAGAGAAGTTGTCGAAAAAATTATGGAAGAATTGGAATTGTTATGTGAAAATGAAGTAAAATGTGAGCTATTTTAGAGATGTGGAAAATGAATAAAAAAAGAAAAGAGTCGTTCAACGGCTATTTTAAATTTTTTAAAAATAGAAAATCAACGGTCACACGTCGAGCGAGTGCGGCGCATGCGCCAATCTCATTGATGGTGTGGCCTGAGTGAACTAGACGTGGGCGTGGCGAGCGGCCCACCACCTTTCTCACTTGTACGAGACGTCTCGTTCCACCGCATCTCAGCGATGCGCCTCGTGGCCGTCTCGTTCCGGTGGAATGGACGTCGAACAAGACGGCCGCACGACGAGGCGTTGCTTATGTCCTTATAGCCGCACAAATTATATTTGGAAACAAAATGACAGGCTGCATAAATTGATGATATTATATTATGCAACATTTTTATGTTTTCAGTAACGTAACATGTTGGATGTCAGTTCCGGGAAATGGGTATATATTGATGATAATATTTTAGACCTAAGCATTAATTGTATGAAAATCATTTATTTGTCCATGAATTATTGGAAATAATAAAAACTAGAAAACAATATTTATAAGTAACAAATGTACCACTTTTATTTTTAAGAAAAACCCACTGCATGCTCAAGCTAACAATAATTAATGAAGAAAATAAAAGAAAGAAATAAGGTAAACAGTCTCCTAAGGATGTCTGCAGGGTGCGAACAAATAAAGTGACAATTATATTATAAAGGGATAATTGCCATTTAAATCATAACTTTTCGTTGACTTCTGGTCAATCCCATAACTTTTGAAACTGGAACA
>JAYDZE010551936.1:0-13445 GCA_034509125.1 Monilaria moniliformis | reverse complement strand
ATGTGCCCCTTCCTTTAGCAAAGAGGGTGGAGTTTGTGAATATAGTCAATGAAATTGGAAGGGAGAATTTTGTTGGGCAGAAAGATGTGAAGGTGCTTGATGATGATGACTTCATTTTGATCGATCGTTATTAGAGCTGTCAAGTCATTTGGTTCCGGCCCGGCCTGGCCCGAGCCCATCGGGCCTACCGAGGAAGTCAGGCCAAGTTTGTATTGATCTTTCAACCATGTTTTGTGTTTGTATGGTTTGTTGGGATTCAATCTTGTGCTTGGATTTCATACTTGGCACATGTATCCAATGATCTTATTATGCACGTGGTGTTCATTGATACAAGCAACCTGTTCAATTTTTGCATCATCAAATCCTTAGCCTTCTCCATCAGCCCTTCTTCGCAAAGTGCACCAATAAGGATTGCATATGTTACGACACTTGGCTGCATACCTTTCGACGAAAGCTCGATGCCTTTGCCTTTCCTTGTAACACATGGGACGTTTCTCCACCCATAATACATTTTTCAATATGAAGTATATATTAAAACTCGTTTAACAATCTAATATGAACTATTTTATGGGATCGATGGAGTAATAAATTAATAATTAATAAAGAATAAAAGTACAGAGGTCAATCCCTCTTCAACAAGGGCAACGTATAAAGCAGTAGCGTTGAATGCACGCCAACAATCCAATTTATGTATTTGAGTCGACGCGAATTTTCTGGAATACTACCCCACACTAATCAAATCTCATCTACTATAAATACCTACTCTTTCTCCACATTTGCTTCTTCCCTTCTTCATTCTAGCTCCCAAACTTTGTCTGCTTGATCGCATATTTTCAGGATCAGGTATTGCTCACCGCCTTCTGGGTTTCACCCGAATTCGCTCACGTTTTCTGATTTTGGTGATTCTCTGGTTGAATTCATCGGATGGTGGTCATGGGTTTTGGATCTTTCCGATTCAGGGTTAGGGTTTTGGTTTTCCCTTTTTTTTTATTTTCTTTTTCGTTTTTGATTTGTTAGGTTTAGGGCTTTGGTGTGAAGGCGAGAAGGGTTTCTAATGGCGTCGAAGAGGATATTGAAGGAGCTCAAGGATTTGCAGAAGGACCCTCCGACGTCTTGCAGCGCCGGTATCTTCACCCTTTTTCCTCAATTAGTTAAAAATCAGTCAGTTGGTTTATATTTTAGGAATGATTTGTTCGTTTAGCGATTGTTGGCTGTTTTGCGTTTAAATTCTGAAATTGAGTGTCGTGTAGTGTTTTTCGGAGATATATGGTAAAAATTAGGTTACAATCTCGGTTGTGAATGACCAAATGATGATGGGGGTTGATGAACTGAGCTCGGAGTGTACGTATAATGAGTCGGCAGCAATTAGTTGGTTTAAATTCGATCGAATTTTTTTGCTACGGTGCTTATTATGAGCTGCCAGAAGTTAGTTAGTACTGATTTGATGGAATTTGTTGGCTAGGATGCTTGTAGGTTGTGGATGTTTTTGTTTGGATGTCAAAAGATATGATTGATGTGAATGTTTCTTCAATGTCTTTCCAACGAGATTGTGTTAGCTAGCTAAGCAGTGGGTTTCACTACTCTCTGTTCACATACAATTGTGGTAGGATCAATATGTATTACATTCTTACTTTTCCGTGCTGAGTGATATCTGTTCATGATCCATTATGTTTGAGATCTATATCTGATCCTCATTTTAATAAATGTAGGTCCTGTAGCAGAAGATATGTTCCATTGGCAAGCGACGATAATGGGGCCTACTGATAGCCCTTATGCTGGAGGTGTATTTTTGGTCTCGATTCATTTCCCTCCTGATTATCCCTTTAAGCCACCAAAGGTATGTTATCATGCTCTGTATAGGGGATCTCCTTTACGCGCACCATTAGTGGTTGCAATAATGGTCCTGTGCTGCGAACATTACGTTACGATGCTCCAAGAGAAAACTTCAAATCTGCTGGTCCCTGGACTCCATTGTTAAGCCTTTATTGTAGTAGTTGCAAAAGGCAGCTATAATAAACATAAAATGGTTGTCCTCTGGTAATATGTACCTGTCATGCTGTAATACTGTATAGTAAATGAAATCTTTGGGAAAGTACTGCAATTGCCAGATTTATATATGTAATATCTGATATTTCATATTTTTGTATGCTTGATGTACAATTTAGTTGCCTGGTATGTATTGACAAGTTTAAAAAGCAGCTAGGTTCCACTTAGAATCCAAATGGTTTTAGTTGTACCTATTTTATGTTCTAGCCAAGCGACCTCTGAAAACGTCCTCTTTCTATAATACAGGTTGCTTTTAGGACGAAGGTATTTCACCCTAATATCAATAGCAATGGAAGCATTTGCCTTGATATTCTGAAAGAACAGTGGAGTCCAGCCTTGACTGTTTCCAAGGTATTAAGCACTTGTATTTCTGTCTCGCTGGATTTTTTGGAAGGCTTCCATGAGATGTAAAACTGTGATCTGATGCAAAATGACATGTTTATTATTGAATGCTGGAACATATCTGTCTATCTAGCTTTCTCAATGATGGCCTTACTTTCTGTCTCCCTAGCTTTGTCAATGCATAAGATATATGATATTACTTTCTTGATGCTGTTATGTTGTGCGTGTACATTTCCATCACTCGAGCTATCATGTCCTTACCAACATCCTTATTTTTGTCCGTGTGTGTTCATTGCTAGGTCCTGTTGTCTATCTGCTCTCTGTTGACGGACCCAAACCCTGACGACCCACTGGTTCCTGAAATCGCTCATATGTACAAGACAGACCGGAGCAAATACGAGACTACTGCTCGCAGCTGGGCACAGAAGTATGCCATGGGATAAACTGAACAATCAACCGACTTAGGCCTCTCTTCGTCTATGGTTAATCCAGAAAATAAAGCAGTGTTTGGTATGGTATTTTTCCTTAGTGGTCAACTCTTGATGGTTGTTGTGTATGCAATACTCCATTTCTCAATTTGTGAATACAAATATTCGACATCTGATCAAAAATGCTTTTTTGGTCAGCAAGAAATAGCTCTATATATTATTAGTGATCTTTGAATTCGTATTTGAAATCTGAATACAGGAAGCACATTCATTTGTGTTTTTATTACATATACCAACTCAATATACCTTGGAAAGGGCAATAAACAGCGCTGACGCAGCTGTTTTTGCAAGGAGTGGGTTTAGGGTTTAAACCTTGCGGTGAGAACCGTACTTGCTGACTCCAGTAAAACCTTAGGCAAGAAACGAGTAATGGTACAAATTAGTTATAATTTTTATTCGAAATTCCTGGCTTCCTCACTGTGGAAATGGTCGTACCTGTGCCGCCATTTTTGCAGCCGTTATCTATGGTGTCGTAGAGATCTTGGACAGTTGCTCTGTTGGCAAACCAGTAGTCTCTCTTCACATGTTTGAGGCAGAGGAGCACTGCCCTCGTGTGGTCGGCGCAGCCGCCTTCCTCGCAGAATTTGGGACCTGCATCGGCGGTGACGTTCAGCCACCCGGTGGAGGTCAGGGTGTAGTTCTTCAGGCCCGTTTGGCATGGAGTCGAGATCTGAATAGCTCATCAATAAATCATATTTATAATTCCCTCCTAATTTGAAATTTCAATTTAGTGGCTAATAATAGCAACCATTTTATAGTTTTGGACCAAATAGGCTCCGAAAATATCTTTTTTCTGGGTGTGTTTGGGCAATGGAACTGAATATTGGAAAGACACGAAGAGTAGACTTACATTCTGCAGGCAATATTCAGAACTCCTCCAAGCCTGGGTAGGATTTAGATTCTGATTGCGCTCTGGGTGCATTTTGTCTGTCACGAATTATATTAAAATAAAAATTGAACTGATCAATTTATAGTTGCAATGACATGTATCGATGATTTTGGATTAGAGAGAGAGAGAGAGAGAGAGAGAGAGAGAGGTATTACTCTCTTTAGCTGTAGCATGGGGGAGGAAAATTGCAATGAAGAGAGCAGCACCGCCGAGAATCTGCCGTTGCCGATCACTTGCCATTTCGCTTGAAGGTGTTGTACCATGTGCTGATATACATATATAGGAGTGAGAAACCATCATTCTCCATAAACAAGGAGTTATTGGAAGATTGCTAGTAAAAATGGGATATGCTTAGAATACATAGATATTTGTGACACAAACAATAACTATTGTCATTGCTAGCTATGTGCAACGAGAGAAGAGTAGATGAAACCGATGGGAGCTCTTATTATCTTAGCTAGAGTTGCAATGGTCTCCGAAAGAGACAGTAAATGGTGCGATCTTAGGTCTGTAATAAATGATAAGTATATATCGTATAAAGTTCAAATTCCACAATTTTCCTACCCACGAATATATTTCAAAAAAAAAAAAAAAAACTAGCGTTGTAATTTGACAAGAATGATATTAAGGTAAATATTCGACTATAGGAAAATATTATTACTAATAAGGGCATTCTTATTCATGGAGGCAAAAATTATAGGACAAAGGGTTGATTTAGTGATCTCCTTTAATTAAGATGTTATATATATAATATCGACAACTTGAAATTTTTTAAGAGTGGTTCGGAATATGTTACATTTCGGGATCTTTTAGAGAATAAATAAAAACTCATTTTTATTGTGAAAACTAAAAACTCTAAAAATATTATACTAGATGTTTAAAGTTACTGCATTTATAGTGAAATTACTCGCATTCGGAACAAAATGAATTAAATGAAATTTTCACTCCTCATGGGATTCAGACCGTGGTGCCGCATTCATCCAGCAAGTGGATACATCCATCGCAGATATTTATGATCGAATGGTTGAAAATGGTTCTCCGTTATTATTGTAAACACTTAAATCTTTTGTAAAAATTATAAACCTTACACTTAATCTCTAGAGTTATTGCACTTAACGTATAAAGTAATTACACTTCCAAATTGTTGTAAATTGAGCTTTCTATGAGGCTCGAACCCAATACAACGATAGTATAGTTACGTTATATGTAAAGTACAATTACATTATACATTAAGTGCAAGTAATTTATAATTTTTACATTAAGATAGGTTTTTATTTGATCCTAGGCAAAAGGCAATATTTGGGCCGGGCATCGGCCCAATGGCCCTCTATCTAATAAACCAAAGCTGGCCCAGTTAATTTTGTAAAACCAATTAACAAATAATATAAACAAATAAATTGGTTGTTGATATTAGACAATACATGTTGGTCAATTTTATTTTATTTTATTTTATTTTCTAATTGCGAACCGCTTGACAAATAAAAATAGGAAAATATGACACGTGAAGGGGGCAGAGAAATTCTAAATATAGAAAAATATTATCTCCATGTCTTTTCTTTAAACTATGATCGAATTTAGAAAATAATGCTTTTTTTTCCAAACATCGGCGCACCTCCGACTTGTATATATCAATAACCAATATCAAATATTTTGTGTATAAAAATAACTAGTCAAAAACTATACAATTTAACACTAGACTATCTTTTTTAGGGCATGAAATATTTATTTTTTATTTAATTGAACTTCCTATATTGAGAAAACTCTTAAATATGAATATTAGTTTTTTATGATTTTGTGAAATTTGTTTTGATAATTAAGCCATGGTTGTCATTGATGAATTATTTCAAAATTGATAATCAAAATCTAGCATTTAAAAAGCATGACGTTATGATATATAATCAGTTGAAAATAAAATAAAATAAATTAAATTAATAAACGAAATAAAGTCAATGATTTAGGCCGGTTTTGGAATATGTGTCAATATGTGGACGCATTATTATAAAAAAATAATAATAATACTTTAATGACTTTTACAATTCGATTATTTAAAAAAATAACCCTGAAATCATCTATATGTCCGCAATATCAATGTGTTCCCACATCAAATATCTCAATATAAAATGATGGGTAAAAGGACTAAAGACAATTTTCGATAATTTTCATAAATTTTAAAAAGAAAAAAGAAAAAAAAATATTTTTAGTAGAGGCTTAAGCCTCTCTCCTCCTTAGCGTGTGTTCTCCATAATTATAAGTGCGAGATATATACATACTAAACTTCAACTTCTATGCTATAATATGAAGACAAGCATTTTGTTAATACAATTTGAAATATATTAGCAACAACTAGAGATTGCAAAAGTATATATATGAAAAATAAAATGTATAGGTTTGTGGTTATTGAAAAAAAAAGAACATAAAAAGAATGTTCACCCATCTATTGATCATTATATATTTTAATTTAAATAAAATATAAACAAAAATGCAATTCTAAGTTCAAAGTGGACAAAAAGAAAAGGCCAAATTAGGAGTGTTCAAACTATGAAATAATGATTTCAAAGTAATATTGTGGAAAATGCTTCTTTTCCCTTTTTGATATTTTATTTTATTTTATTGTCTATTCAATTTATTAGTCCTTTTCAATATGGATCTTTGAGATTTCATGAACTTTAAATTTTCAAAAGTAAAATCAAATTAGGATCAGTCTCTCAATCCACAAATTTATTATTACAATTAAGAGAATAAAAGTAAATAATTCATTATTATTATCAGTAATCTACGGTATAAATAGTGTCTCATAATAATAATAATAATAATTATTATTATTATTATTATTTTGCAAGAGAAAGTCAAAATAAAATCATAGTGCCTCAAAGTAATAAATAATAATAATAATAATAATAATAATAATAATAATAAATATATAATTTGCAAGACAAAGTCAAAATAAAATCATAGTGCTTTAGATAATCCAAATTATGAAGGCTAAAGCCAAATACTCGAAAGTGTTTGGACGCTCCTCAAATCATGCCAAATGCTACTTTCTCCAATCTCATCTCTCTAATAATTATAATTTTGTATTTTTTCGAAATGATTTTTCTTCTAATTCGATTTATTTTCAGACATCAAATTATATAAAATTTATAATTTTATAATTGAATTTTGTCTAATTATATATATAAGTGAATTGAATTGGATAATTTAGATGATAAAAAGCTTTGATTTACTACCAAACTGCATGTGTCGAAAACTTCAGACACGGCTGTATCTCTCTCTCTCCCTCTCTCCAGACTCCAGATAGATATAAACACACAGTGCCCTCCACACCTACAGCTAAAAACTAAAAAACAAGGAATCTCCACATTTTCATACACAACATCCGTCTCTCTTGCCGGAGCTTCACAATTTTGTTCTTTTTTCATAGGTTTCGCCGCCTTCTCTTTCTCTCTCTCTATTTTTTTCTTATAGCTTGTGTTATTCAAGAAACAGTTCAAAGGTGAGACGTTTTGTGATGCTTTCCTTTCTTTTCCCACTATCTCAAATCTTGACTTCATTTTCCCTCACTTTTTTTCTTTTTGGGCATTTGTGGTTTGAATTAAAGATGGTGTCTTCTTCATAAAAATCCTTTCTTTGTTTTTCAGTACCCATAAAAGTTCTTTTCTACTGCTGTTTGTCTTCTTCCTCTCAATCTTCTCATAATCTGAGGTGTGTGTGTGTGTGTGTGTGTGTGTGTGTGTATATATATATATATATATATGTGTGTGTGTGTGTGTGTGTGTGTGAAAATCTTGAAATTGGAGCATGAAGGAAACTTCTTTAATTGTATTTCTTGGTCGGTGTGAACATTTCTTGATTTAATATTCTATTTTTGAAGTATAATTGTTTCTTGAATTGATTGAATATGACCCAATATTGTGATTCTACATTTGGGGGCTGAATTTTCTTGAACACTTTATCTCACTTTATCCCCATTAAATTCTCCCACATGTAAACTGTGGCATTGTCTACTGATTTCCTGGTTGTTGGGGCACCTCTCTCTTAATATAAAGTAAATGGATAAAAATGATATCTTTATTCAATATTTAATTGCACAAGGGGGGAAAGGCAAGGCCCTCCCGTTTCTGCCCCCCTTTTAATTATTATGAAAGATCGTGGTTTGTTCCATGTTGTGCATTTCCTTGTAGCATAATCTCTTATTTAATTGATGAAATAATCAAAAGTGGTAATCATGGAGGTATTCAAGGCTATGATATGAAGATCGCGTGGATGTATAGCTGTTTTGTGGGAGATTACAGTTGTGCTAATGTTCAAAGCTCTCATTAGGCTTAGTCTTCGTCGTCGCGCACGCTCTTTTTCTGCATGAGTGGCGCCCACGCCCTGATTTTTAGGCCAATTTTCAGGCTCACTAGTTGGTGCATTCGCAATTCTCTCATTCATTGTTCATGTGCCTGTTCGTGTTCATGCTTTAGAGTTCCATTTCGTGTGATTTTTTGCGGGTGGTGGACTGTGTGATCAAGATTCGCTGCAATGGCTGTGATTGCTCTTGCAGTGTTGTTTAGGTGATCGTGTCGTTTTTGCTGAGAAATCGGTGTTTGTGATGATATCTTTGTTGTGGATTCAATAAATGTATGGTGTTATGAGATGAATGCAGTTTGTATGTACCATTTCGACTCCATGTTTTGCAGCAGAATACATGTGCTGATTCTGTCATCCATCGTCGTATGTTGCAGCTGATTGGGTACGTGTGCTGCCCCGGTGTTTGTATCGGATATTGAGCTGGGATCATGGCTTCATCACTCGTAAGAAAACGGGCTCAATGCCTTTTTTTTCAAGAATTTAAGTCGAGTAGGCTAGTTTTGCAAAAGTTTCATCTTTGTAAAAGAGTTTTTGAAAACAATGTTTGTTAATCTCATGAGAGGCTTGAAACGAGTAACAATGCCGCAAATTGGTGAAGAAAATTGGAGTATAGTTTGGTATAGTTTTACTTTTACATGGTGGTGTTTTGCTATTGCCTAAGGCGGTCTCCATTGCCCTTTTTTGTAGGTGAAGTTCAACAAAATGAAGAGGATGGAGTCGAAGAAGTCTCACTCGTGGTGGTGGGATAGCCATGTTAGTCCTAAGAACTCGAAGTGGCTACAAGAAAATCTCGAAGGTAAGTTGCTCGAGGATTCGTGTCGTTAAAAATATGAAATTTAGGAGTTTCTTGCGTGTTGCAAACCTTTATTGTTGACTATATCGAGCAAATGAACTGATGAGAATGATTTTGTTGGTTTCAGACATGGATGTAAATGTGAAGAGGATGTTGAAACTGATAGAAGAGGATGCCGATTCCTTTGCAAAGAAGGCTGAATTGTATTTCAAGAAGCGGCCCGAGTTGGTCAGTCTTGTTGAGGAGTTTTATCGAATGTATCGTGCGTTGGCTGAGCGGTATGATCATGTGACGGGCGAGCTCAAGAAAAACATTCCCTCGGATCTCCGTTCTCAGGGCTCCGGGGTCTCTGATGTCGGCTCTGAGCCCCCTTCGACCGGGCCCTCGCCTGATGCAAAGCCGGCCCGCACAAAATCCGGACCTCGTGCTGCTGGATTCGAGTTCTTTCTCGGGAGTAACGGAAGTGGCTCGGACTTGAATAGCAAGGAAGGAGATGAATCTTCGACGCTGGATTCTGAATCGGAGTCGGATGATTCCTCTGTTAATAACTACTCTAGCATGCAGAGCAACGGCGAGGAGGTGGGGTCACAGAGAAGGGTTGTCGAGCTCGAAGCTGAGCTTCACGAGGTGAAAGAGAAGCTCCGTGTGCAGATGGAAGAGATCTCTGATGGTTCGAAGCAATGCAGCCATGAGTGTTCCAAAATCAATCTAGCGAAATTAGCAGCGTACGAAGACGAGTTGAGAGTAGCGAAAGAGAATATGGAAGCGTCGAAAGAAGAAATAACACGTCTCAAGATCGAGCTTCAGAAGTACGAATCACTTGGAGATTCGAACGACATGCTTTCTAGTGGAGTCTCGGTAGTGAAAGAGTCTGAAACCCTAGAATCGAGCATCGTGCTGGAGCGAGATCAGGTGATGGAGCTTCAAGAAAACATCGTTGGCTTGGAAGGCGAAGTGGGGTTGGAGCATAAGATTCGGAGACTCGAGCAGGAGCTTAGAAATGTGGAGATGAAGCTTCGTGAGTCGGAAGAAGAAGTAACGAGCCTGAGGCAGGAGCTCACGAGCAAGGGTTCGTCCGCGCAGAATCTGCAGGATCAGCTGAAATCGGCACAGAAGGAGGTCGCTGTCTGGAAAAACAAAGTCGAGAGAGAGAAACGCGATGCTGCAAGGCTGCAGGACCGCGTAGTGAGGTACAAGACGAATCTCTCGGAACGCGATCAGGAAATCCGGGGGTTGAAGGAGTCAATAGGCAACGCGAACAAGGCCCTAGCCGAAGAAAACGAGCACCTTCAAGCGGAGATGACGAGGATGACAAAAGAGCGCGCGTATTTGGAGGATAGCCTCAAGGAAATCGATCTTCGATGCCAATCGTTGGAAGAGGATGTGAGGCGAGTGAAGTCCGCCAAAGACGAGGCGGAGGCCGTACTCGGAGCTCAGATCGAGCAGCTGAAGGCCGACATTGCCGAGAGAGACAACTGCGTCGAAGAGCTCAATAGAAACCTCAAGACGTGGAAGGTGAAACACGACACATTGGCGGCTGCCAGAGACGAACTGAACGCCAAGGTCGCCACGCTCGGTGCGGAGATCAGCTCGAGAGACGATCATCTCCACCAGCTGCATCTCCAGCACATTCAGCTGATCGTTAGCGCGGAGGAGGCCCGTAAGTCGGCGGAGGAGCTGCGCTCGAGAGTCGTGGAGCTTGAGATCGACGTGGAGAGGAAGCAAGAGGCGATTCTCGAAGGAGCGGAGCAGAAACGGGAGGCGATAAGGCAACTCTGCTTCTCGATCGATCACTATCGCAGCAGATATCACCAGCTTCGACAGGCTGCCACCGGGCAGCAGCGGTTGGCCGTGACGGCGAGATGAGGCGGGTGTATTACTGCTTTGATCAAACGATTTTCACAGCTCTTTGTAATGCTATTGAGTTTTTTTCTTCAGAGAATAAACGATTTGTTTAGATTCAAGAATTTCAAATCTAAATCCTCCCTGCGTTGTATAGTTTCTTTTTCTTTCTTTTTTTGGTTGGCAGTTTTTCATCTCACGCTAAGACGGTGCCAAATATGAATTATGGACAACAGATAAATCAGAAACACGTGTAAAACTCAGAACACAAGAGATTTTCTACAAACTAATATCTATTCTTTGATACAATTGAATCATATAGAATTGGGCACAGCTCTATTCATCCAATTCTATTTACAAAATCTCCTAAAATCTCAAAAATCCATTATCAAAATTGGTATTACACAACTAACTCTGTTTGATCACATTTTCAAGAAACATTTGCTAACCAACTCCCTCCAAGCACATATTCATATTCGAATCATATAGAATTGGGCAACGAAGGTGTACACAAAACATTCAAAATGCATCCACAACGAAGGTGTACAGAAACTACGTTTTACCTACCGTGTGTCTTCTTCTTCTTCTTCGACTTTCTATTTCCACCATTTTGCTTCCCTTTGTGCATATCCTCACCATGTTTCCGTTTCTTGCTGCTCCGTTCCTTCTGGTCTTCTTCAGACTCGTCATCATCTTCCTCGAGACTGTCACTCAACGGAACGTCTTCATCAGAGCTGAGAACCAAGTCCTCAATGATATCTTCATCCAAAGCCATCTCTTCTGTGTGTTTAGTACTACTCTTCTTGTTGACGTTTTTATGTTGCCTAATAAACCAAGAAAGATATTAGATATCACATAAGCACCCTTCTTTTCCTTCATTTGAGAGAGAGAGAGAGAAATGTACTTGGAAAAGTGATCAGAGAGCAAAGCACCGGCATTTTCTTCCATTACAGAATCATCATACTCATCATCGTCACTTGATATCTTGTTCCCGAATTTGGATGATTGATCTCCAATGAGCACACTGGCCAAAAGATGCATCTCTCAGCATAAATAAAAACCTCAAGATTCGTAAAATAACACAATAAAAGGTATATATGACTAACCTGGATTCAGACAAAGCGCTGCTCCTTTCCTGGGCTCTCTGGCGTAGTGTGGCAGCATACTGGGACAGGGGGCTCATGCCTGACTTTTTCTCGTCCTGGTAAAATTGGGGGAAAACAAGAAAATAGATAAACAGGACAAACATAGACTGATGGCCTATACAAAATGTTTCAATTAGTCAAATTATATAACAGCAAAACGTAAATCAACAGGCTAAGCAACAGATTGCAGTCTAGGCTTAGAACGTGGACAACAAATAGAAGATGCAACAGGGATCGAACAACAGGAAAATCCTATGTAAGGGAAGAAAACCACATATGTTCAAACCTCAAGGAAAGATTCGGCCACAGTGTCATTTGGCAAGAGTGCAACTGTAGTCCGCTTCTTATTTACAAAATCGGAATTCGCATCAATCTGTGGCAGAAGGCAGCACAGAATTAATTCAACCAGAAGAATGTTTAGTTTTTACAGCATGAATAAATTGCATTATGCGTAATTTCTTACAACTACTCGCATAGCCAAAGAAAAGATTTTTTCCATACATAGGAACTCTGAAGATCGGGTCAAGGTCAATTGGTGTTCAGACTGTTTATGTTTTACAGGAGAGATCATATAGTTCGGAATTTATTTAATAGTTAAAGATGCAACATGGAAGAAGCGGTGTCAAGGCATATGACAGACCTGACGAGTGAGACGCCTGATTTCTTTACGGAACCTATCAACCTTGGTGGATTTAGAGAAGTTTCGCAACCGGACACTAGGAATGAAAGACAATTCCAAGAACGCAATGGAGTAACTCCACTGAGCAAGATGCTCAGTGAGTTCCTCAACCACAGAGAAAACACAAGCCTCCTGAAATGCTCGGGTCTTCAAGGTAGATTTGCTAACCTGTTGCAGACAAATCCAGATTTTTCATCAAAGGCTGTATCATATCACGAAATATGGATTAGAACCATTTTTTGAGTACCTTTAGGATCGAGGAAAAATCAACAGCTTTGCCTACTCCCCCAGTAGGAGGTTTACGCAATTCTTTAAACTCTAGCGAGTCCAGCATAAGTAGAGATACAGGAATAAATGAACCCGTTGATGCACTGATCCGGTTGAGCATTCTTACACAGCGCAATCTAAGTGGGAAATAACAAGCTGAGGTTACTAAACGAGCTACCCCAGTTATGATCTGTGTCAATGGATATGCAAGCGGTCTCAAATCAGCTTCGTTGCTATATGCACAAACAACTCCAGTCCAGAGCTCCAGGCAATTTATAAATTTCCACTGATAAACCTTTCGAAATATGTCCTGCAAGAGAGAATGGTAGTTTCTATGATCCATGAAACGATGAAGAAAAATACAATTCATGTTTCCACGTTTCCAACACTATACCTTTTTTGAAGAACTGGAAGGTGCTTCTTTCCCCTTCTCTTTCTTGGAATGCTCATTCTTCCCTTTACTGTTATTTTTCTTCTTTTTCGTTGGAGAAAAGAGCGCTTCCTTCAATATCATTACTAACTGCCGAATGTAAACAAAAGCATGCTGATACGCAGCTGGAATGTCCACCCGAAGAAGTTCAGTGAAGCAATTACCAAGAAA
>JAYDZE010551925.1:0-13445 GCA_034509125.1 Monilaria moniliformis | reverse complement strand
TATTTGGTCTTAGTTCTAATGGGAGATGTGAGTTCTCATTTGATTACTACTCTATATATATATATATATATATATATGTGTGTGTGTGTGTGTGTGTGTGTGTGTGTGTGTGTGTAATAACATATCTAGTCAATTTGCACCAAATCACTAGTGTGCTAGTATAAATAAATAACAAATGTTCTAAAATTCTGTTACTCAATTCAATATAAGGGATAGAACATAAACAAATATGGTTAAATTCAATGTTTACGGAAAGCAATTCCTTGTCCTTCAATAGTTTAGCTAAACAAACTTCAAAACCAATGTTTTCGTCAATTTCCTACAACACTTAGAATTCATATACTAACAAACAACACAGCTAAGCTAGATACTCGATTGCAGTATGTAAACTAAACATTAATATAATTATTTCTGAGTTCTGGGCAACTTTTTTCATTAAGAAATTCAAGGACAACCAATAATTCTAAATTCTGCAAGAATGTGATGAACTAATAAAAACACATAATTCCCCATTTTTACAATTCCCAAACTCCTAAACATGCATCAAAATCTAACAAACTCAATAAACTGAGCAATTACAGATGACGTTTTCTTACAGCAGACGATGTCCGCCGGCGTGGACGGGGCAGGGCGGCCAGGTCGCCGGAGGCGTTGTAGCAGGGTGGCACGTAGGGTTTTTGGGAAAATTTGGGGGTGTGACTGGGATGCCACGTACTCACTCTAATGCCACATATGCAAGAAAGTTAACGGTGTTTAATCGTAATTGACGGATTGTATCGAAATGAAACACGATACAAACATTTTGTATGACTTACGCAAACTTGAAACATTTTGTACCAATATAAAACATGAATGAAACATTTTGTACTATATATGTATTTACCCCAATTTCGTCTGGTATAGAGAGAGAAACTGAGAGAGATGAGGTGGCGAGAGAAGGGAGAAATGAGGAGAGAGAGTGAAGAGTTTGGGTAGGTATAGGATTACTAGGGTTAATTAGTGACCCAATTAGTGGACTTAGTTAGTGGGTTATTTTTTTGCCAAAAACAAAAAATAGACATTTGTGTTGGAACAAACCCAAAAGGAAAGTAAGACACTTATTCTGAGATGGAGAGAGTATAAAATTTTGCAGCATCTTTTATTAAATTAATAGATAATTATGTATATAAAGAAAACTGAAAAATGATCGCGATGAATATATATTTTCTGAAACATTGTTTCATCTCCTTTTATAATCGATTAAAAGTATCCACTAAAGTCTAAGAATAACTAGCGGTAACTAAAATCTTTTAGAATCACACATAACGGCAATCCAACGATTAAACTAGGGGAGAAAAGATCATAAAGCCTTGTATTTCTCGTGATGCCCTCTACGACTTGATCGACAATAATATCTATCCATAAATAGAAAACCTAAGTGCAACTTAATAAATTGATTGACATATTAACTCTTTATTTTTTTATAATTTTTTTGTTGGTACTTGATGTTAGTTGTTTGCTTGATGTTGGAATTGGTCAAGAAACTACTGTTGAGGGATGTCAATCGAGCTAATTCACTTTGGTTCAGACCAATTTACTTGAGTTATTAAGTATTCGGTTACGGATGTTGAAACTTTTTCAAATTAAAATTTCTCAACTCTAACCCTAACTTTTCAGGTTTTGGCTAATCCATCAGGTCAATGAGGCTAGAAAGTTTGCGGAAAAAAAAAAAACTTATAAATATACTTTGTCTTGGTCATTCTATATTTGTAATAAACAAATACACAAAAAAATATTTTCTTTTACTCCGATAACATTTAAAGCTTCTTCAATTTGATCATTAACTTAATCACTTCTTCTAGCTCAAATATAGAGACACATACAAACATTACATACCTTAACTAATAGACATATGTATGAAGTAATTGAGCATACTCTTGAATGATTAAGAAATGAAGACATATATAATAGGAAAAATATTAAAATAAAGTTCACTCAAAAATATGACAGTGCATAACTCAAACATATAAGCACACAAAGTCATATACTTTAAGCTATTGTAATTTTAATTGTCAAGCATGTCCTTCGTAAAACAAAAAAATCCTCCAACTCGTCGGGTTGACCCGCAACCCGCTCGCGCCAGCCCATATAGCTTGCCGACCCGTTCAGGCCAATCCTAATAGCCCGGTTATGATTTCAGGTTATAAAGAGTTGATTCTAAACCTTTAATATTTTCGATTTTGTGTAGATCAATCCATAGATTTTGATTGAATTGATATCTCTAATTATATATATATATATATATTATAGATCTGAATGAATATAATACTTCTAATATATTGATCAAACTTCAAGAATTATTCTCGCGATTCACTTCAAAATATCAGTTACTCTTGGTATATCTTAATAAAAGGAAATAATTTAATCAGGATTTAATAATGGAAACAACCATAAGCACCAAGTGAATATGCTATAAGTACCAACTAACTAGTATGCCGCTAGTTCTGACAATGTGACAGAAAATGTTACCGGAAACAGAGCAAACATTAGTATTACTTTTTTCGACTTAATCTAAATGGTATTCATTTTCCAGTATAAAAAATAAGATTGCAGCCACGTGAACTTAAGACCTCCATTTAGAAAATGATTATAAAAAAACTGGCGAATTTTTAAGTACACGAGATAGCAATTCGATAATATGAATTGAATGATATACTATTTAAAATTGAATTACTTGTTTGAAAACTAAATATTCATAGGTCCATACAATAATATAATATAACATCAACAACAATAAATATAACAATATCAACAATAAACGTAATAACAATAAATCTGAAGAATCAAATTAACAAAAAATATTCTCTAGGTCGATCCGATACCATCGATGATTCTAACTCAACTTCTCATTCTTAGAATTTCATCCAAAAATGTCAAACCTAATTAGCCATAACACTAAATTAAACGCATTCCTATGCCTCACCAGTCTCCATCTTCATCCCTCTCTAATTTTTCCTCCTCATCAAATCCCTCATTAAGCAACTCCTCCCAAAATCCCTCGTCCAGCTCCCTATCATAACTTGCGAGCTGCTCGAAATTCGAACCCTCGCCATCGAACGCCGGTTTCGCCTTCCCCAAACGCTGCATTTGCAGGGCAAGCGCCTCAAGTTCGGACATCTCAAATCCACAAAAATCATCAAACTCAACCTTAACAACGCTATTCATCCCTTTGTCATTTTGACTCGTCCCTACATCCTCAATCAGCCTCGACCGCTTCGTGGAGCCGTCCTTGTCCAGATCCTTCCTCCTCTCCCTCTGCTGCACCAACTGATTCACAAAATCAGGATTCTGCATTGCCTTGGCCAAGAATCTCATCATCTGCTGCTGCTTCTTCTCTGTTCCTTGCAATCGCTGCTCCATTTCTTGAATATATAATCTATTCTTCTGTTGCTGCTGCCTCAGCTTCACCAGCTCCATCATCAACACGTGCTTGTCTCGTCTCAACCGATCGGCCTCCCCGTCTTCTCCGAACCGCCCGAGCTCGACGGCGGCCTGCGGCTCCGCCGCCGCCTTTTTTCTCCTAATGTTTTTCAAAAGATGCTTTTGGCCCCTCAAAAATTCCTCATTTGCGAACTCCCACTTCTCGGAATCGATCTTTTTGAATCCCTGCAGCAATAATGTATCAAATTCCACTCCTTTGAATGGAATTTCATTAATTAATTCTCATTGAGCACCATCATTTCTTCTAGAATGTTTGTCTCTGTGGTTAAATAAATTTGGATCGAATAACAAGAATCAAACAAACATACATATGCAAATACCTTATCGTTGCCTCTTTCAGAAATTAAAACTCCACAAAACTCAAACTCTATTAGTTAAACACGTGCGTACAAACATAGAATCTTAGCTAGGGAAAATTAAGAAAAATATACAAGACAAGAACTTACATAGGTGTTAAGCTGTCTGACAAAGCTAGAAAAATTGTTGTGCTTGAAATAGGCAGGCAAAAGCAAAGACGCGAATGCGTTTGTATCCCACACAACAAAACTATGGCCGCCTCTGCTCCAAGAAACGATGTGGGCGGTGGTGAAGTCGTCAACCATGTCGAAGGTCTTCGTCAGAAACGGCGGCGGCCCGGCTTCATGCAGCCCCTCCATTGGCCGTGGAGGCGGTGGCGGCGCCGCCCAGTACGCCGTGGGCTCTGGCTGATCATGCTGCCATGAGTCCGAAGATGAGCCAAACTCCTCCTTTACTGGGAATCTTGAGTTCATTCTTACGATCACGATATTCCGAAAGAAGAAATTTTATTAGTTTTAGTCTTTGTTGTTGTTATTGTTGTTCAAAATTTGTGCAGAAATGGCAATGAAGTGAGGAAAGCAGAGAAGTTTACATTTATAAATATATAAAATGTAGGAATTTAGGTAAGCTTGCTTCTTTGGGAAGTAGTTTGGATTGATAGGATGGTTTGGGTCGGGAAATACCAGTTATTGCAGACGACGAATATTGTGTTTAAGTATTATATGTCTGAAGAAGGTTTTTTATTTTTTATTTATTTTCAGAAACTTCTCGAGTTCTGAAACATTCAGGTTTGCATCAATTTAATTATTGCGGAGTAGTTATTTTGGTGGTTTTGTCCTTTCTTTCTTGTTTTAGCCCTTGGCATTCGTTGGTACGTTAAAAGGATATTTTTTGAGAAGAGGGGCACTACTCCGCGCGTCTACAATAACTATTTTCTCTTGTAAAATGTCGCATACGAAAATGAATAAATTTTCATTTTTTATTCTTTTATATTGTCTATTAAATCAAATAACTAAAACAATTTACGTTGATCATAAAAATAAAATCAGAAGCTAAATATCAGTTTTTTGATAATTTTTACGATTTTATAGCACAAATTGGAGTATATATATGATAATTAGTTTATGTTTTACTGGAACGGGACTCCTCAAGCTTGCTAATTGCTATGAAGATTCACTGGCAGTAGCACTATGAATCTTGTCATCATTTTTTCCTTTTTATGTACGTCGGAGTGGGCACTATATGTACATGTTTGGGGGTGGGGAAAAATTATCGAAATACTGACATATCGGATTTATCGTACCAAAAAAATAACAAAAATATCAAAATTTTGGTATACTGTAAATTTTGGTAAGGTATGATACCGTATCGGGAGGTTACAGTACTGTAACGGTATGAATTTTAGTATATCACGGCGAAATTCGGGATGTCGTAATTCACGGTATCCCGAAAACACGGTACGGTAACAGTATGAAAATTCTGCATATCGAAATTTCGGTATACTGAAACATTTGGTAAGGTAACGGTATGGTATGTATTCATAGCGACGTTTTCGGTACGACATACGGTATGACAGTTTCAATACGGTATACCAATGATATAAAATATTTGTAATAAAATATTATTTTAGGGGACACTTATCTAAATTAAAATGGTAAGATTTTGGACTGGGCGAATGGTCACAATTATTTTTATTTATTAATAATTAACAATTGGTAAAAACGTCGGACTGTGTCGGACGGTCTACTTATTAATGATTAAAAGTTTAGAAATTAATTAGAGGTTAGTAATTTTTAATGAAGGTTTATTAATATTTAACTAAAGCTTATTAATTTATAATTACGAATATATATATATATATATATACATATATATATAGGGTTGTATTAGGGTGAGAACAATCCCTTAATGCATAACAAAGACTGATTATGAATCATTGGATTTCAAAATGTATGGCTAGATGAAGCCTTAAACACGTTGCATCATATAAGTCGAGTAAATTCATCGTAAGGACATAAAGGTAAATAAAAAAACGCGGCAGCAATAAATATTGTTTCATCCGATTTTTATGGGGAAGGTGATTCGGCTGCAAAGATCTACTCCACCATTATTGCGTATCTGCAGCGACATCTATCTAATAGATTCAAATATCTTTCCATCGTTCCATCTCCCATGCTGCATTCGAGGCATTAACAGAGGCATCACAAATAAATACGTTTCTTTACTGCACTCCATCACTATTTACAAACAAGATATCAAGGAGTTGTGGAGATTGAAGCACCGAAAGAATGGCTGCCAAGAAACTTTCTGTCCAAAACAAAGCGTCATCTTCCAAAGGTAAGCGCTTAGAAATGTTTCGTATTACCTGTTACATGTCTGATACTTGCTAAATTGTTTACAATCATAGAAAACAACTGCTCAAACTCACAACCAAAAACTGTGTTATAATACCAACATGCAGTCTCTTTCATCTTTGAAGTGGCTTATTTTTGTTCATGCTTTGGGTATTTTTCAAAAAATAGACAACCCTATTCATAACAACGGACTTTAAGGAAATAGTATGTATTGCATCATTATAATTGTAAACATGTTCTATGAATGTATTATATCTAAAAAATGATGATACTTGATTTAAGCTTTCTTATTTGATATGTTTTATTTTATTTTCGGTCTATATCTGCTAAATTTGTGTTGCATGTTTAGATTTGTGATGAAGTGATTATAGCATATTGGTGATTGAAAAAATGCATAATGTGTTGGAACATTGGTTAATTGCATGTTACACAGTAATGATGTATAACTGATCTTTTGATGAGAGACGCAAATGATCTGTAATGGTAGACATTTGAAATGAAGTAATACTCTGTGCTGCAAAGATGATATTCGAATGAATAGAATGCATTAGGAGCGGATATTTGGGCGCGCACACACTTTAGTATGCAGTTTTTCTTGTTAGATATGGCGTCATACATATATTTTCAATCTCTACTGATAAATTTTAAGTTAACAAATGCTAATATAAGATTTTTCTTTCCATCGATGAGACTATACCAATAATAAGTGAAGTCTCTTCTAACATTATATAATGTCCTCTTTCCTAGTTTTAAGCTCGGCTAAGGTTGTAGAATATTCAGGTGATCATATTTAGTATGTAATATTACGTATAAATATTATTCTTATGGGGGAAATGCTTTACCAATGCAGTGCATAAGAGACGCCGAGACCCAGATGATGACGATTTTGATAGCGATGTTCCGCTAATAAGGATTGTTGAACAACAACGATGAAACCGTCCAACTCCCCACGCCCACCAACTGCTGGCCGTGTAGTTATTAGGAAGAGTCCAAGTTTCTTTGTTAAGCTTATGAAGGATCTCAACGAGAAGCAGGTCCAAGCAATCCATGACATGGGTTTTGGAGGCTTGATGCATTTCGCAGTCAAGGAGATACCCGGGAAGTTGGCCTATTGGCTGCTAACAAAATTTGAGCCAGTGACATGCAGTATTAAACTACAAAGCCCTCAGGGTCTACACATAATCGAAGAAGATGTGGAGTTGACATTTGGTTTCCCTCGAGGTGACATAAAGATTGAACGTAAGGCAAGGCAGAATAACATAAAGCTGATAGATGAGATATCAGAGGGTTGTTCAAAGGGGAAGTATATGATGTCAGCTGGATACGTTTGTGATCAGAAGGTAAAGGACGTCGAGGGTGGTACGTGGTTCAAAAAACTATTTTTAATCCTTATGGAGAATGCCCTCATAAAGGGGACGACAGATGGCTTTGTGAAACCGAAGATCCTGGACTACATTGACAACATATCGGACGTTCGTAGATTCAATCGGTGTGCATACGTGATTGACATACTTCAGTTGTCAATTAAGAGCTGGAAGGACAACCCGTCGACGCCTTACACTGGACCAATATCTTTTCTTGTCGTGAGTTTTCATTTTCTGTTTTGGCATTATATTTTAATTTTTTTATTATTCTGACTTATTTGTTTAGTGCGGAATTATTAGGGCGCTATAGTACAAGTATGATGGTATTTGTTGAGTGTTATGATGATAAATTGCTCTGATTGATATTTGATTTATATGATCAGAATATATATGCTTAATTGCTTGAACTATGATGGTATATGCAATATGTAATGATGCATTTTGTTTCTTGGATATTTGTGGAGCAATAGTGCAATGATGATGGCGTAAGTGGATTTGTTCGATGATTAATCATCTTTATGGATATATGAATTACATTTTGACTGTAATACTGCATAATGCATCTCACTATGATGGTATGCGCATTGACTAGTGATGGAATTTATTTGAAGTTAGGTAGTCATACTCACAGGTTGTGAACATTTTCATTGCATGCAATTTCTTAAATACCGACATCAATTAAGTATTACAATCTTTAATTGGCATGCCAATGATTATTGTCATAGATAGAATATAAGTAAGTATTGAATTATGCTGTGATGTGCTCGTTATGGGATGCAGTGTTTCTACGTGGACCGTGTGGTACACTATAGGAGGATAGTGCTACGAGCATTCCCCACTGTCAAGGGGTGGACTGGAAAATTGCTGAAGATAAGAGAAGCAGAAGAATTAAGCTACGGGATGTTTGGAAAAGGGTGTGTGGAGCCAAGACTAAACAAGGAAAAATTGCCAGTTGTGCCAGTCGTGGAGATGGAAACAAAGGGTGATAAGGAAGCTGAAGACGTATGACTGAATGATGGTAAGGGTGAAGATGCAGTGGACGAAATCGCTCAGTCATTGAACAAACTGATGGATGCTGTAAAGGGTATTGCAACTGCTATGACGACACTAATAAATCGAATGGAGGAGACGCCGACGACCATCTGTGGAACAGGCTGCTTCAAGGTCGTCTACGATGCTGCGATGGAGGTTATGGGGCTTGGTTTAGAAGATCCCAGTGTCCATGCTGACACGGTTGCAAATCTGACGCAAGCAATGACGGAGGCTAATCTAAACAATGCCGATTGGATCGAGGCAGTAGACGTGTTATGAAAGTGGTGGACAAGAGGACTAACATATCCAACAAAACAGATTTTCCCAGCTTCAGCCTTGGAGTTAGCGATGACGAAGTAAGATGAATTGATATATATCTACAAAACCAGTGCTTCATGCTTTTTTGCTAATATATGCTGGTGGACTGATATCTATGAATGGTGGTGTATGGTAATCTATTGATAAATGACCTATTTTGTAATAGTAATGGGATGCTAACCATTTTTTGTTTTTTGTTGCACTATGATGAATTGGAATATGATGTGGTGATGAAGTTATTATGTACCTGTAATGTACGATGTTATTAAGAGTAATGATAACCATATGTTTACTATATGATTATTGTAGTCTAAACTTTTATTTACTTTGCGAAGATCTAGTTATATATGTGTGGTAGTGTGATCGCTTCGAACGTTGTGTGGATTTTGTTGTCGTCGAGCAATTGGTGTCACAGTCTTTCAGTGAAAAATATGATGCTGTATTAAATGACTTTTAATTACATCCTGCTCATGAATAGGCAACATATATGACCATCTTTCGCAGTGTGATATTTTTGCAGTTGAAGCCTATAGAAATATCCTATCCGAAAGTGTAGCTCAACCAATCGTTGAAGGACCGGCTATGTTAGTCAACTTGGACGTACACCGAGAAGATAATAGTGAGGTAGCATATGCATGCTTAATTGAAAATTACCAAATATCTAATGGGTTGTTATGCTGAGAAACGGTATTAATTGTAATGTATTATTTTAGACTATGTAATGATGTATTTAATTCAGTTTTCTGTGGATGTATTATATAATTTTACAGATTGGTAATGTTGACGACGGGATCAATAATGAGCTAGAGTCACGGGGGAAAAAAATTTCACCTTAAAGAAAAGAGTCATACATGGAAACAACGAATGACGGACCCGATTTCGCAAATGTTGATGACATGGTTAAATCAGCTTTAGAGGTGAATATTGCTTTTGGTGTATATCACATTAATGTTGGTGATGATGGAACTAGATGTTTTATTTGATGCCAAAAATATAAATTCAATTGTTGAATAACATCTTGAATATTTCTTCACATGCCTTTGAGCAACTAGGAGATCAGCAAAGCACTTTAGTCTTTGGGTTGCCGGAAATGAATCCATGTGATGTATAATTTGTTAAATCTATATTTTTTTGGTATACAATTTATTTTGGTTGATTTGCGTAATTTGAAATTGTTTGTATGATGATGAAGAATTTGAGTGATGGAAAAGTTAAAAGACTGGGAGGTGCCGTTGAACCTAAGATTGTTGAACCAAACTGCACTGCGATTGTAGTGCATAATGACACAAAGAAGGTGATGTTAACATATTTATTTTTCTTCTTGATATAAGAAGTGAACAATTGTATTAGTTTGATGTTTATCAGTTGGAAAAATATGTGGTTCAAGTGTCGAGCTTCTACATTATAAATGCTCAACATATGCAGGATAATGAAAAGCAACATACATTGCGATCAAAATTCAAAAAGCGAACGTCACGTGCTCTTCGTTCGCCATACAATGAGCGTGCCGTCAGTATCTCGCACATTCTCAATGAGGCGGAGAGAAAGATGTACTACTGGATATTGACTATGGAAAACACAGACGGGTAAAATAATCCCCTTCACCTCCCTCTTCAACCATTTAATTAATTATCTCATTATAGGTGAAATAAAAAAGCATTGTTCTTGCATTTATATAATTTGTTATTGATGGGTTTATGCATATGAATTGCAAATATTTTATATGACGGCATGATAATGTATTATTCATACACATGGTTGTCTTTGACGATGACGTCGTCACAGTGACAAAATTCGAGATCTTCACGCTTGTGCCTCACATGCACGTCTCTGTGGGTGTGGTAAATGCATGGAGCTCATAAATGAACCACATGGAAGAGTATAAGTCGGCATCGTCTCCCTTAAGGCTCTTCTTCACCACCTACCCATGCGTAAGTAAATAATCATTTTATTATGTTTGAGGATCGTATTCAGCACATACCCACTGAATACAAACATTGTAATGCTATGCAGAGTGACACTATAATGAGCAGACCTGATACATGGGACGAACAAAGGGCACTCGATGAGTTTTCAACCAGGATACATGCTGAGTGCCAGAATATTCCTGACTTCCTATGGAACAAATACGATATGGTAACATTTAATTCAAAATTCAAAACAAGTAAATGATATTGGAGATACTTAAGAACCTCTTTCAATGTATAGGTCTTCTTCCCAATATGTTCAAAGCACCACTACTACATCGTGTGTTTTAGCATGACGGCTGGGTAAATCGACGTAATTGACAACTCAAATGATGGTGATAAAGTTAGTCACGAGGGAAACTATGGCGACACACCTTCGACATTGGTGAGTGACGAGTATAGTAGTATAAGTAAACGTAATGTCTTGTATTAGTAATGATGTCTCGATTGACATATGATGATTTCTAATTAAATGTGTGATGATATGACTAATAATATACGAAATAAATTTTTGGTCTTTTATACAGAAAAAGTTCTTTTGTACTTATCTCGCTGAGCATGTTGGAGTGAAACAATCAAGCATAATGAGAAGGGCAACGATTCGCGCACTGGCAATGCCTTGGAGAACCTCTATCAACAAAAATGATAGTGGTGTTTATGTAATGCGACATTTGGAAACGTACATGGGTCAGAGAATTAGTGACTGGAATACCGGACTAACTGCTAGAGGAACGAAGGTATTGCAAACATTGCGGGCGAGGTATTGTTCGTCACTATTGCAAGCAGAGACCAACCATATGGTGTTCGAAAATAAAGGTCTGGCAGATTTGCATTACATAAATGCAAGCAAGTTGAGTAAGATCAATGTTGAGAAGATGATCGCCAACTACAAGAAGAAGTGAAAAAAAATATGTTATAAACAATTTACTACTTATGTTTTTATGCCTATTTTTAGCTCTGTGTCGTACAATTTACTATGGATGTCTACCTATTTTAAATCTGATTAAAGATATTTTTGATCTTAATTGCATATTATATTGTCCCGTTTAAGGTTAGATGAATTAGAACCATTCATGTTGTGACCAAAACAACTATACTTACGTGGGATGTTCATGTATAATGTTAAATTAAGCTTTCGGTAATGACTTCCAACATACACTGCAATGATTTCATGAATTATTCTTTCTGTATGCCGAAGTATGTTCTCTGATGTCTAGCATTGTAAGATTTGGTAAAGAAAAGTTCTCAAAACCGTTGCAGATTATAGTATTGCATTTTAGTGAACATGAAATACTACAAGTCACTTGCTGACCATTGTCACTTAGACTATGTATGATAATGAGTTGCAATGATTATTTATAAAGGCGCTAATGTTATACGGGATGAATTATAATGATTTAACAAGTACAATACAAAGATATTAAATTGAATAAATCAATATGTCGCTATAAATTATTAAATGATAACACATATACGAAGTTGATGTTATATGAACTATTTTTGTTGAATTGATGTTTACGAGTATGTAGCATGACACTTTTGATTACGTATATGTAAAATTGCAAATCTTCTAAGGCGATGGAAAATATCATAGGTACATAATCCAATATTAAGCGCATGATAATGGAATATTCAGTGTAACACAATGTTTCAAATTGATACAACTGCATGTAATGAAGTAGTCAAAAAAACGTGTTTATCGTAAAGATTATACTAAAAATTAAAGACAATGATTTAAATATAATTGTAGTGTTCATAAATATAAATTACGACATCTTAAAATAACCAAGAATCAACCCAAAAAAAAATTCATTCCTCTGCTAGGCTGTGCAATTTCTTCTTTTTCTGCTCTTTAATTTTGTCGCAATTCCTAGAGTCATGGTGACCAAACTCACCACATTTTGCGCAGCGACGAGCTGATTTGTTCATCTTCTAATAGCCTTTTCTTTCCTTGATATCAATCAGCTGCCGGAACCCTTTGTCTTTACTACTGCGGGGGGGTATACGTCAATTACATCAGGTTTGCCAACGCCATAGAATTCCTCAATCATCTTTCTCTTTTGAGAGGCTGACGGTACAACACCTTCGCCAAATATTTGTACGCCGGCGTCTTCAATAGCCGATGTAAGTAACACTATATGATCTATATTGCCCTGAACTTTTTGGGCTAACCCATAGAATACTCCATACAATTTATTCATTGCATTGCGCTTATCATCCAAAAATACTTGCTCTTCCAAGACCGTGCTCGAATTGCCATGGACAGCGTTTAACAAGGACGACTTAAGCCACCGGCACTTACGGTATTTATCAGGAATCAACTTCACGCCTCTATTCTTGAACACGAACAATATATGGCTACACAATATGCCCATCCGCCCAAACAATTTGCAACCACATTCATATGAATCATGCTCAAATACATAAGTAACAACAAACGTATTACCGTTGTGGTCCAAAACTTTATATTTTTCACTATTATCCACCTTCGACATCTCAACAACACGACAATTGAAGCATGCTTGAACTATTTCTGCTTGTATATCTTTGAATTTTCTGTCTGTAAACATTGTAGCTGCATGTTTCTCGATAGGAAGCTCTGTTGCCAAAATAGGTACGATTGTAGAGTCCAT
>JAYDZE010551914.1:0-13446 GCA_034509125.1 Monilaria moniliformis | reverse complement strand
ACCAGCAGCAGGTTTAAATTAATTAATGGATATTAAAATCTTAAACACGGGAAATAAATTAATTAAAAAGAAAGCCCAAATTCTCTGTAATTTGGATTAGGACGGGTAAGTCAATATTAATTTCTATAGTGGTACAAATTAATATTCTGTTGGGCTTATATTAAATTGGGGCTTAATTTAATTAGTGAAGTCCAATAGGGAGACTCAGTCCAAATTTCATTGGATCCCTAATCTGACCTATCATAACTCTATATATAGGAGAAATGAATGAAGAGAAAACAATTTTGACATAAACCTAAGTGAGAATTTCGAAAATCACACTGCACACACACTAGGAGTAGGGAACATATTAGAAGTTCCGAGGTGTGAGATCAAAGATCTTCACGTGGAGAAGGAGCGAGCCATCGTTGAATCTTTGTAGATTAAAAAAAAAGGTAAACATCGAAAACCAACTAGAACGCATGTTTATGATTTAAAGTTCCTTAAAGCATGCTTACTTGCGTTATAGAATAAAGTAGGAAGAATTAATTGCATGAAAGAATTTCTTATGTTAACCTAGTAGATCCCGGGTAGGGGATTCCTTTATTGCAATATTTAAAACCCCAACACAAACCTACAAAGCTAGGTTAGTGGCGATGGGTTATAGTCAGTGCGAGGGCATTGACAATGATAAAACATTTTCGCTGGTCGCTAAGATAAAGTCCATTAGGATATTACTTGCAATAGTTGCAAGTGTGATTTTGACATTTGATAGGTAGATTTAAGACCTTGTTTCTCTTATGGAGAACTTGAAGGCGATGCATATATTACACAGCCTGAAGGCTTTGTATTAAAAGAAACGCCTAATGTAATTTATAAGCTAAAGAAGTCCATTTATGGACTCAAGCGAGCTTCCAGGAGTTGGAATATTTGTTTTTACAAGATTATCAAATAGTTTGATTTTCTAAGCAAATATGATTCGTGCGTTTATGGTAAGCGCGAGAATGGAAGTATTGTCCACCTTATCATATATGTGATATTTTGATTACGGATAGTAATCATTTCATGATCCAAGCCGTGAAAAATTGATTATCCAGTTTCTTTATGGTGGAAGGATTTGGGTGATGCTTCATACATCCTAGGTATTAAGATCTTTAAAGATAATCGGGCGGAAGAGGGCCGAACGCGCCTTAATCGCGAGTGCAATGTACGCAAGATCCCAATTCGTGCATGGAGCACAAACCCACATGCGGCGGAGGGCGCAGTTCGAACTGCACTTGCGGTGCACGCCGCGGTGCAGACCGTGACATCTACACCCACAACGCCACCACACTGCTTCCTCATTCGATCCAGCCTCAAACGCGGCGGTTGCGTTGTGAGTGCCCTTAAGAGCAAAATTAGCATGACTGGACATACATGAGTAACACCCTAACTAACTAAAGTGTTATTAATGAGTTTACATGTGTGATTATGCTGAAAATCAAGTAATTTTTTATTTATATTTTTAAAATAAAAACAAAATTATTGTGTTTAATTCTCCATATCACATCTCTTTCTCTCTCGCCATTTCTACTATTGAGAGGGGGTTTGGCTATGTTTATTTTAGACACCTTAATTATAAGCTCCAATAGTTTATAGCATATTTTAAGAGCTTATAAGTTGTAGTTTCTCAAAAGCTTATAAGTTGTCAAAGTATTTAGATTATTGAGCTTATAAATTAGAGGGATAATTGTGAATTTGAGAGAGAGAGATAATATCTTAATTATAGAGGGGGAAAAGAAAGAAAAAAAAAATGAAATCGGAAGGACATATATGTTTTAGAAAAAAAATCATAATAGGATTATTTTTATAAATTGATTGTTGCTTATATGATTATAAAAATATAAAATAGGGTTGATGGATTTTTTTTTGAGCCAATAATATATTTGAGCCTATATATACAGCTTATAAAATATTTAACAACTTTTTTTCGCAAACACTTTTCAATTACTTATAAATTTCTAAATAGCTCATCTTTGCTGGACACCTTCTAAATTTTGGCCATGCTTGAGCTTCTCACATCGTCCAAGACTACCAATTCATGGAAGACCATCATCTAGTGAAAAACAGGGACGTTCAGCTGGTTGAAAGAGATTGAGTTCCTCATAATTTTGGTTTTTAAAAAAAAAATAAAAAAATCATGAGCAATACGACCATCTTTATAAGAAGTATCACCGAGCTCCACGTCAAATTTAATTTTGACTCATTAAAATCATGGTAGAATTATAATAATATTTAAATTCGTCTAGTTATCTTATACGTTTCAAGGTTTGTGTGCAAAGCACAAATAGAAAGAATAGTGTACCAAAATAGAGTATTCGATCAAGCAAACAAACAAACAAAAATCGATAAAGTTATGTTGTTTTATGTGTAAAGGAGAGAACAAGAACAAACTTGTATACCTAAAACGGTCTTAGGATCTATTCTTTTGCTTTTCTCAAGGAAAAGATAACTACATTTTCAACAACATGGAGAAAAATGAAAATATGTTACAGACATGATAACTCATAACTCTCATTCTGTTACGGCCATATAGCACTCAGAGATTGAGCAATAAGCTAGCTTTTCTCTTCATGATTAATCTGTTTCCCAGATATCTGCGAATTGCTGGTTCCTGAAAATCAGAGTCGAATATAAAGCAAGATTTTACATTCTTGAATGATCAAATATGCAGATGATCAGTACTTGTATTAGTACAAAGACATGCGTTATTAGAAATAAGGCTTTCAGCGTCGCGTCTTACCATTTTTGCTTGAGATCTCTACTGTTCCAACCTCTTCGTGCCAACTATCATTGTGATCCGAGGAGTCGGGGACCGGATATGGTGCACCAGTCGACATTGAAGAGCAGTTCCGAGGAACAGAGAAAGAGATTCTACTGTTTGTCATGGCTTTCTTAGATGAGGAAGATTCCGCGGTAGAGCACAAGTCATCATCGGCCATTTTCGCCACCTGTTTGCCAATGTTGCAGACATTCAAGTTATCATTCAGAACCTTACCATCTTCACCCGGTTTCGGTCTTTTCCTATTCTGGATCGCGCTGTTGGAGTTTCTTATTGATGGCACCCTTTGATCGTGAGACGAACTAGCTGGACACAGGTTCCTTTCTTTTGCAACGGCCTTCGACACAGCCAATTTCTCGTGAGGCTGGGAGTTATCAAACACAACTTCATCCGTTCCATTAGCCGTTGTTGCCTTTCCAGCCGCTTCTTTCCCGTGCATGACTGCTATGGCTTCAGTTAGCCTATCCCAGGCTAAGTCCATATCAATTAGAGGCTTTGGATAGTTTGATCCGAGATCCACGCCTGCAGATTTAAGCACGGAGGGAGGAGCATCCCACGGATGATGGATCCACTCAGCTGGCATCCTTGCTAATTCGGGCAGCCACTGCCTCACGTATTCACCCTCTGGATCAAATTTGAATCCCTGAACCTGGATCACATTGTGACAATGTTCACATTTAGGCAAAATCAAAAGGTTTAGTAAGAGATGAATTAGTATACTAATTACCTCTGGACTATCCATACGCTCGAGTTCATGGCCATCGGGTAAACTTCCTGAAATATATTGCCAACCAAGAATGTCACTTTCTATGTCTGCATCAAGAAGTGTGTCCCAGAAATACTTCATGCCCCATTGCCATGGCAAAAGAAGAAACTTCACAAAGAAACTCGAAACAATTATTCTAATCCGGTTGTGAATCCATCCGGTCGCCCACAGCTCTCTCATTCCTGCATCCACAAGTGGATAACCAGTCCGACCCTGTCGCCAAACCTTGAAATTAGCTTGGTTGGTGTCCCATGGGAAATACTGAAGACTGCTCAGCAGTGACCTTTCATGAGTGAATGGAAAATTGAAACAAATGTAACGAGAATACTCTCTAAGGCCGATGGCCCTAAGGAAAAGAGTTGCACTCTCTTCTCCGGCTGTGTTTTGCTCGTTTTTCCAAACTAACTGCTTCATCCGCACGCTTTGAAACACTTTCCGAATGCTAAGCTCCCCAAAATGCAGATAAGGAGACAAAAGGGACGTAGAGTTTCCCCCAACGTGTAGCCTATCCTTTGTGTAGTTGAGCAAATGGTGTTCAATGAATTCAGTGAAGGTCTTGTTGGCACAGCTCCAACCGGGTGACCACCCTCTTCCCAGTAAAGCATTACTCGACTTTTCTGATTCATTTTCAAGATTCAATGCCTCAATTGAGGTATTTTTACCCGCTCCTGTCAAGAAATAGGAAAACATTTATTTTTTCAATCATATCAGTTTTTAAACTCGTGAGTACTACTTCAAAGTCCTTAGAAATTTTTTACTATGCTACAGATAAAATTGGCAGAGTGGAAATAAGCTAAGAATGATTAGCTAGTTTCTTAGTTTTACGGAATAGGCAAAAATAATAAGCAGCTGCTGCTAAAACGAAAGTCGTGACCAGAACTACATTACAAGTGACTGAACAAAGATCACAGCATACCTTCAGCTAGAGCCAAGCGCCATGGTGGAAGATGTGAAATGGGCTCTTTTTGCGCGTCCATGCATTTCTCCCAGTATGCATTAAAGGTTGTAAATGCTTGTTCATTGTCATCATACACTTCCCACGGCTCAAACAATAGCTCGCCATTATAGCTTTGCACATCAATGCCAAGTTCAACTAACTTCTGCTTAATATTATGATCACGAACAAGTGAAATTGGATCTGGGAAAGAGTTAAATCATATAAATATCTAATCATCTTAAACATCACCGATAAATATCTGATCAAATACACAAGCAAAAAAAAAAGGAGACTTGGAGAATTTCGAGTCATTGTGAAACTTAGTAAATACTTTAGGATGAATTTGATGAACAAGAAGATGTAATATGATATGATTTTGACTCACAGAGAGCAAGAAATCTGTCATTGCTCATGCAATGGTCCAACAAGGATTTATTAATTAATGCCCATTTGAGTATGGATGATTTCTGTACAATTTGCTAATATCATTGTTGGAATGTCATACAATTGATGAAAAACCAAAGAGTTGGTTGTATGCTTGAAAAAGTTTAGCATTGTCAACAGTTTACGAAATTTCAACCGAATGTTGTAATTACAGAAATCCTATTCCTTGCACTTGGAACTTCTATAAGGCCGACTTTTCACCATTTAATAATAATAATAATAAATCACCGTTTTAATTAATGAAAGCTTCTATGCTATGTAAGCTTTTGTTAACCGAGGGTTCGAATCCCTCTCCTATTTTATTTGAGTTTCGGTTTCGCTAAGTTTGATTAGAATAATACCTAATACTATCAATTCATTTTATTCTTAAACCGACCCATTATACTGCCAAATTTGAGCTTAAAACACCCAAGATCATTTCATGTATAAACTATTAGAAGCACCGTTCCAATGTGATCTTGTTTCAAGCAAAAAGCAGCACCATCCCATATATTAGAGTTCTTATTAGCAGATCAATCAAGGAGACAACTCATAGAAAAAGCACAGAATTATCTGTGACAGTTTAGTAAATCTATGGCAGGCATTCACATTTCAAGAAATGAATCAACACAAGTTATAGATACATACCATAAAGATGGTTATACACAACTTTGGTCGCCCCGACAGCCCTAACGCAATCTAAGAGAGCAGAGAGAGTGCTCTCAGCTTTGATGACGACGAGTTCTGCACCAAGAGATCTCAGTGACTGCTGTAGATGAATAAGGGAGTGCTTCAGCCACCACCTCGAAACCCGACCAGGGTGATATGGGCCTTCCTCCTTAGGGCACCATATGAAAACTGGTAACACACTCCCATCCCTTGCAACAGCTGATAAAGCTGGATTGTCTTCAATTCTTAAATCCCTCCTAAACCACACTATGCTCTTGCACTTCTTTTCCATCTCCACAAATTTCAGCTCCTCTCAGGTTCTACAAACCAAATTTCTCTCAAACAACACAAAAGCCCCATCTTTTGTAAACAGGTAGTGATGTTTCCATACAGATTAATTTAATCAAACCATAATCTAAAAATGGTCAGAAACCTCAATTATTGGAAAATTGAACTTTACTGATCATGCCATGCCACAAATCAACTCAATTCAATTCAGAATCAGATCATAGTTTCACATAACTAGAGCAAAATTAAGAATCTCCCACGCAAAGAAATACTAACAAATAACAACTCTAGAAATTCAATGAAAAATCAGGGAGCTTGAGTGCTTACATACCTGAGATATCCATCAGAAACTCATTTTCGCAGCAAACCCACAAAATCAAGAAAACAGGGGAAATGAAATAATTGGCCGACACGATATGATTCAGCCAATTGTTAAAAAGGACTTTTTGTGGGATTGAAGATTAGATTTCATGTGACTAAGTAGAGTGTTCACTTGACAAACTGCCCACACCATAAGTGGCAAAATAATATTAAATTATGCTATCCACAGGACCACAAAAAGGAAAGAAATAAAGCAAAAATGTTAGACCGGGTTCAAGATTTAAGCAACCAAGTAAAAGGATTACTTTGTTAACTATAAAACAGAGCCGATCCCAAATGGTGTTTAACACGAACGGGCTCTTAGCTTCGTCGTAACTCCAACAGTTGCCGCAAGTCTCCATAATAGAGCCGGAGGAGTCCTCTTTGAGAAACTTTCAACGCTTAAGTCAGATTCAGTTATGAATACTTGAGTATTTACCATGATGTTGTTAATTTAGAGAGTGTATATGTGCGTAACTTAAAATGAGTAAGGAACATGATATTTAAAGTGTGTAATAATACCCCGGTCTGTGGAACATAGTTTAATCGACTAATTAAAATTTATTAAGAATTTTGTATTCTAAGATTATATTAATTAGACCTCAGAGAAATAAACTAATATTATAGTTTTAAGAAAATTGTATTAATTCGATTCTCACAAACCGAGATGGCATTTCATATATATGTCTTCGTTTGAATTTCTAATCAGCGAGTGATAATTATTGATCACTCTTTGCGCGGTTAACCTTAATTGAGAATTTAGTTAATTAAACTTTAGAACATCAAATAAATTTTTGAGTGACTTGAGAATAATGTAGTTGAATTTGCGCATCACCATAATCTGAATTATTATTGAAATTCGAAATGTGGAACTTAGTGTTATTAATCGAAAATTGGAAATAGAAACGAAGCAGATATATTAAATGACCAAATAAATCAAGTCATCAGCATCAACAGATATATCTTCCAACCCCCTTGTTTTCCTCGCCAACTTCAACCCACGCCATACATCCTGATTCAACCTATACCTCCTCAACAGTCCAGCTACACCCTATACACAAGACTATACACTGTAAATCCTATATCACACAAAATCATCTTCATCAGCTAATCTGCATCAGTTGAAACAATTCAGAAAAAGGAAAACATAGAAGATGGAGAGAGGAAAAGCTCTCGGCTAGGGAGAAGAGACAAAAGAAAGTATCCATCCTTCGAATCCAACTCCAAACGGTAAGTTCTCTCCACATTCTACCTTTTTGTTCCAGCTTTCACAACTTAAAACATCATTGTTTGATTCCAGCACCTGCCTCTCAAGCACCATAACACCATAGCAAAAACAGAAACTCATCAAACCCATTCCCAGCTTGTTTAATTTATATGCTTTTAAGCACATAAGAATCAGGCAGAAATATACAGAAATATCATTTAACACACAAACACATAATTAGGATTTTCCTTTAGCAACACCAATATTCATAATATGCTTCCAATATTTGGAGTGATGGAGTATATACTTTGCCTTGAACACATAAGAAATCTCAATTCACAGCTACAAATCTAAATGAAACAATTAGAATAATAACCTGTTAGAAATATAGAAAGAAAACAACAAGATTACAATGGCAAGAAGTAAACAAACTAACTGTTAAGTCGAGTCGAGGTGCACCTTTTTTTCCGCAAGATAAATTACATGTTGGCCGGTGCTCTTGGATTGACGTATAATTCTCAAAGATAAAACGACTTCCTGCTAGCGTGTAGAAATACTTCAAACCCGCTAGATACCGGCGAACTTGATAGATTTTTGAGACCCAAGCAAACAAAATCCTAACCGAAATGCAAACGGATCTATGCGTGAGCAAAGAATGAGCTTGAGAGATGATTTGTTTTGGAATTGTGTTGTGTTTTCATTTCTCAACCTCGCATCTATATATAGGCCTAAGTGAGGGACTTGGAAAGCCATGGCCATCAAGGCACATGAATTGAAGAATTGAACGACAGCTGAAAGGCCAAAGGCCTCGGCAGCTAAAAAAGCCAAAGGTCTCGGCAATTGAACGACCAAAGGTTCCAACAGTTCCCCACATTAGTTAGAGCGCTACAAGCTCAAATCAACTTTTCCGACAAACCTTTCGGAAAATTTTGACTAGAGGATAGACAAAGACAATTTTGTCTACGCCATGAAGAAGGAGAGGATAACGACCCACCCCTATAGTGAATAACTCTTTTTTTCGACGCTGGGTTTGAAAGTACTGGAAACATGTAGTAATATGAGAAATGCAAATGCAAATATGCAAATACCTATCTCAGTTCTTGACAAATAATATTGCATTTGCAATGGTAGCTTGGGGCTTTGAACCTTCCATGCTCAATACTGTTGAGCATACCAATGGCCTGGTGGATGTGATGTCTTCAATCATTCTCTGTAGGTGTATATAGAGACAATAACATTGTCACATCCATCAATTTTCATGTTTGTGTCTGTTTTGGCCATGGAATACACTCTGAATCCATAAGTGATTTACATATTGAAGTGGCTCTCACTTTTCACTTACGTAGGTGATTCTTTTTTTAGTATCTTATCATACGCCACTTCTTAGATGTTTCCAAGAATCACCAAATATTGAAGACTTAACATTTTACCACGTGCATGTTACAACACTCGATGCTTTTTAAGGAATGGACAAAGATTAGAACATTTCGAGTGTTACAACTAAATTCATATAGATTCGTTTTCACATTGAACCAAGACTATGGGATCTCCAATCGTTAAGGTCGGGTTACTAGTAAAATCATCTTTTAGAAGTGGTTTTCAACCTCATTCCTTCTACCAACTTACGCATTTGATCAAGACTTAGCCCTTTGGTTAACAAATCCATCAAGTTATCTATTGACCTTACGTAGTCAACTGAGATAACACCATTCGGCGAATACGTCGTGACTTATCGTTATACAAGTTATTTAGTGCTCTCCCTATAACCGCTTGGCTATCACATTATATCACTACTGTGGGCACTGATTTCTTCTAACAAGGAATATCTTCTCGGAAGTTTTTATACCACTTGGTTTCTTCCTCTGCTTTATCCAAAGCTATAAACTCAGATTTCATGGTGGATCAGGCTACACATGTCAGTTTTGTTGATTTTCACGAGACAACTGCACCCACCACAACAAAATATATATCCACTTATCGAAAACGAATCTCTTCAATCATAGATTCACTTTGTGGTGCAATACCCTTCAAATACTTTGGAATATCGCGTGTAATGCAACACAAAGTTAAGAATATACTTCAAGTATCACAACTTCTAGGTAGAGCTTTCCAATGTTCATTACTTGGGTAGCTCGGAAATTGGCTCAACTGTTCACCGAACATGCAAGATTTGGTCGAGTGCAGTTTGTGATAAACATCAAACTCCTTATGATCTTTGCATATTCTTCTTGAACCACGTGCCACCCGTGTGCACACTCAAATGCACGTTGGATTCCAATTGAGTCTTAGCTGGCCCATAATCAAATGAGTGGAACTTCTTAAGCACTTTTCAACGTAATGACATTGTGTCAAAGAAATTTTCTTACGATCCCTTAGAAATCTTGATTCCAAGAATCACATCAGTTAGACTCATATCTTTTATGTCGAAATTTCTCTTCAATATATTTTTCGCCTCGTTGATAATGCGGCAATTGTTGCCAATAATCAACATATCGTCTACATAAAGAAAACAATAGCAAACCCGTTATTAGTGTTCTTAGGGGGTTTTTGGTTTGTGTGTTTAGTCATGTTAGGAAACCACTATCCATAAGTAACAATATTTTTTATAGTGTTTGGTACACTAGACGAGGCCCGTGTTTGTTAACACGGCCCATCTTGGTATGCGTGAGATTGACTATTTGAGTGTGTTAACCTAAGCTACACTATGTGGCCTCATCCCTGCGATATATTCATGTTTTGTACCGATAAACTTTTTATTTCCATTTGTTGCCCCTGTCTTCTTCATCCGTACTGAACCACCGTCAAAGCCACACCAAAAGAGAAAACAAATTTTGCTTGATTAGGTGCAGTAATAGGCTTGATGACGGATCTGAGTAATCGATGTGATGGGCTTGGTGGTAGTGGGAGCTTTTCTTCATGGCCACCGTCGCACCACAGCCACCGTCCCAAGACAATCGGTGGGTTTGATTTTGGGTGTCGATTATGTGTGTGTTGTCGGTGGTGCATAAAGGCTGCGGTGGCTGTGGTTGTGGCGGGAGCGGTTGTTGTGGCGGAGGCGGCCCACCGCATCAATTGTAAGGTTGCGAAGAAACCCTAATTAAGTATTAATTGATTATTTGATTGATTTATTAAAATTTAACTCACAATTAAGTAACTAAATAAGTTTAAATTAAAATCAATTAATTTAAGACTTCTCAGTTTTTTATAAGGACATAATGATTTTAAAATTAAATGATACTAATCATTAAATAATTAGTAATCAATAAGATATTCATTACATATTAATTCATTATTATAACATATTAATTCATTATAATTAATTAATAACATATTAATTAATCATCATAATTAATTATTTGATTACAGATTATTAAATTTAAATAATATTTATAATTGAAAAGGGTAAAAAAGTCATTATACACCTTATTTATAATATAATCATGCCTACCAAACACTCCATTTAATTTTTATCATACTTTCTATCTTATTTACCGAACAATATAATAAAATCATTATCATTATCTTTATCCCAAATTTTATCCTAGATACTAACACGGTTTAACTATTCTATACAATTCTAACATGACTACCAAACGCCCCCTTAACATATACAAACTTATCCTAACTAGATGGGCTTTTTACTTACCAATAGTACCATCAGTTTTATTCCATTCTTAGGATCCATTTGCACCTTAAAACCTTACAATGTTTTGGGAAGTCCACTAACACCTATGTGTTATTTTGCATGATCGATTCAATTTCATTATTAATCGCTCTAGCTAGAACGACGCATCTGGACCAGACAAAGCATCTGCCAACGATTTTGGTTCTTCATCCAACATAAAACTTATGAAGTCGGGATCAAAGGTCTTTACAACTCCGGCTCTTTTTCTACGTCTTGTTCTACATCCTTGGGACTCGACCTCATCCTTTTTTTAGAATTAATACTTGTGGCTTCATCCACCATTCTTTTACAAGAATGGTCTTCTTGGCTCTTGTAAGGATAAACATTCTCAAATAATACAACATTTCTTAACTCGATTGTCGTTCCTTCAGCTACGTCAAGCACAACTGACCCATGGACTATGAATCGATAGGCGTTGATATTGAGTGCATATCCAATAAAATCATCGAAAATTTTAGGGCCAATTGCAATTTATTTCAGATGAGCCACTTCCACCTTTGCTAAACACCTTCACACTTCGAGGTATTTATACAAAGGTTTTTTCCCTTTCCACAACTCTTGAGAAGTCATATCCTTACCTTTATGTGAAATCTTATTCTGATATAATTCATTGTTAACACAATACCCCCCACATATTCTAGGTTAACCCTGAGTTAATCAACAAATCATTCATCATCTTCTTTTGTGTTCGATTTTTACGTTCAACAACATAATTCGATTAGGGAGGATATGGAGTCGTGGTCTGGTGAATTATACAATTTTTGTGACATAATTTCTCAAATGGGGCCACATACTCGCCACATTTATCACTTTGAACACACTTAATTCGACATCTAAGTTGATTTTTAGCTTCATTTTTAAAGTCTTTAAATGCTTCAATTCTCTCTTGTTTACTTCTATATAGTTAAAGCTAATAATACCTTGCGCAATTATAAAAAAACGTAATGAAATATTATTACCACCTCTAGCTTGCACAAATGTCAAATCACTTACGTCTGTATGGATCAATTATAGAGCTTTTTTGCTCCGCTCTACCAAGTGAAACGACAGCTTGACCACCTTAGCTTCAACACACCATTCACATCTTTCGTGTGAGTTAAATTCACTTACTTTTAGTAAATCAAAGTTTACTACTCAATCAAATATGAATAAGAAACATCATTTTCATTATGTATTTGTTTTGGTACATAGTACACAACCATTACATTTAGTTCAAACAAATCATTGGAAAGATAACCCTTCTCAAGGAAAGTACCAAACTAGGTTATTCAGAATTAAAAACTAACTCGAATCTATGACTAACAATTAAACTACCTGAAACTATGTTATTTTGGATGTATAGGACATGCAACACATTCTTCAACTTTGACTCTTGACCAAATGTCATCTTGAGTTTCACTTCACACGCAGACAACTTTAGAAGAGTCTTGTTTGTCCATGTGGAGCTTCTTTCCTTCGACTTGCTTGTACGTCGAAAACTGACTTCGATCCAAGCACACATGCACAATCTCTCCGATGTCGATAAACCAAGCCATTGTGTTATCTACGTGATTCACTTCGAAAATCACGACCGCGAAGTCATCCTTGTAGAAGTCCCTATAGACCCGGTGTGCACCTTTCTTGGATTTCTTTTTCTTGGGTGGTAGGTCCTTAAATTCGTGCGTGTCGTTGGAAATTAAGAGCACAAATCTAGCCTATCAAGAAATTTATAAATCATCACTTCCACTATACTATTGGCTAGCACAGGCTAAGTAAAGGGTGTCGAACCCACAAGGAATGGAAGTTTGTTATGTGTCTCATGCCTAGGGAAGTCGGCGATGCCGCCACGCCTAACTTTAAGGGTAAATAAAAAGAAATAAAGATTAACTTAATTAACCTAATTAAACTAATTAACGACGTGGGATCTAAGCCGATTAATTAAACGAGAAAGAGCTAAAAAACTGGAATCAAATTAAAACACCTTGGAACTGAAATCGAGATTAAACATTAATCGGGAAATAACACCGAAATTAAACTACCGAACTTTTAAAAGAAAACAAACAAAAGTAACAAACCCACTTTCTATTTTTGGACTCTAACTAACCTACTTTTAAATGGAAAAGCAGCTTTTAGGAACTGAAATGAAACAGAGCTTTACAGAGACGAACAAAATGTAAACCCAGCTAAAGCTGTTAAACTTAAAAAGGAAAAGAACACAGAAACTCGCATTCCAAACTCCATTAATGAACCAGATGGAAGAAACTGAAAACTCTTGTTAAGAATGAAAACTCCTAAAACTCGACCTCGAAAAATCTTGAAACACTTTATCAAC